>JAJPUD010002929.1:30548-191170 GCA_023553655.1 Myrmecobius fasciatus
AAGAAGAAGAAGAAGAAGAAGAAGAAGAAGAAGAAGAAGAAGAAGAAGAAGAAGAAGAAGAAGAATTTTACTCTTTTCTGGATCTCATTTTTAGGTATAAATACAAAGTTTGATGAATTTCATCTGACTACAAACAAGCCAACCTCTTACCTGCCTGAGGGAGAACATTTCCATCCTGTCTGTTCATTTAGATGTCTGAGCTTCCTTAGTGGACAAAGGGTCACAACAGGATGGACTGTGCTCCATACTGATGTAACCAGGGCTAACTGACAGGTGTATTTTGCCTTAGTTGAGAGAGCGCTGGCTTTGGAATCCAGAAGACCTGAACTTAAATGCCACGTCAGACACTAACTGTCCCTGTGTCCCCGTGCTTGGGTGAGATGTGCAAAATTAGTAGTAGCTCTTTACATCTATGGCCTCATTTGATCGTCACAATGACTTTGTTATTCCCATTTTACAAATGAGGAAACTGAAGTTGAGAGAGGGAGTCCCACACAGCTAGTGAAAGTCTGAAACAGGAGGATTCAAATGAACATTTCTCTTACTTCAAGTCCAGAGACATCGAAAGCTGCTTTTAACTATAGTTTCCTCACCTGCAAAATAAGACTAATAACACCTACAGTGCTTGTGTCACAGGCAGATCATAAAATAATGCATGAAAGGTGCTGTTTAAACTTTTAAAGTTCAGTGTAAGTCATTATGCTCCAGAAGAACTGGGAGACATAGGAGAAGATCCATCAGTCTGAGCCTTAGGAGTGCCAATTATCATTATCTCCATCATCATCAAGTCACCATCACCTTGATTGTAGATCAATTGAACCAGAACACCTGCTTCTTTTTAAAAATATATTTTTAAAAAATCTATTTAATTAAAACAAATACAAAATAGAAAAAGAAAAATGGAAAAAGAAATAAAATTGCCATGTACACAGCAGAACATAAGAGAAGATTCAAAATATGAGACAAATTTCCATTTCAAGAGTCTATATAATAGATACTATTTTATATATAAATACTAAAAAAACTATGTTCAAAGTCATCCATCTTTTCTTTATTATAGTTTTTTTCCATTCTATACTGTGCACTTCTTACTTTATTCTTTTTTTCCCTCTTTGTCTTTCCCACCTCTCCCAAGAAGGCTACAATTAAGCACAAATATATTTATATATACATATGTATAAGCACATATATATTACATATACAAACACCCATGTACATAAACATACACATAGGTATCTATACTCATACACATTTGTACTCATATACATTCATATATGTTTACACTTGTTTGTCCTCTGTTTCTCTGTCCTCATTTTTCATAAGTACAAAACTTTACATATTTTTCTAAACCGACCACCTCATCTTTTCTTACACCACAGCAATATTCCAACCATATGCAATTTAATTATTTTAAATAGTACAAAACAATATCTATTGATGTGGCTGTTACAGTACAGTTTCTCTGTTTTTCTCTTTTGATTAAATCTACTTTAGCTTTAACTTGGTCTGAGATTAATTATTTATACCTCTGCTCTTTTTTTTTAAACAAAGGGAAATAGTCCCAATAAACAAAGAGAAGTTTTTCTTAAAATGTGTGGATTGTCAATGAGATCAAAGAAAGAAGAAAAAGGACTCATTTATATACAAAATATTCATGGAAACGTTCACTGTAGTGGCAAAGTATTGGAAATGAAAGGGATACCCCAAACAGTTGATTATCATACAATACTGCTGTTACTGTGTAGAATGTTCTCCTGAGTTTTGCTCATTTCACTCAGCATCAGTTCATGTAAGTCTTTCCAGATTTTTCTGAAACCATCCTGCTTGCCATTTCTTTCAGCACAATTATATACCACAACTTGGTATATAATTTTATAATATATATAATTATATATATAATATATAATTTTATATATATAATATATAAAATTATATATATATATGATATATATAATTTTATATATATAATTTTAGCCATTCCTCAAATGGTGGTCATTCCTTCAATTTCCTTTTTTTTGCCACCATAAAAAGCAGCTGTTATAAATATTTTTGTACATATAGGACCTGTTCCCTTTTTCTTTGATCCCTTTGGGATAGACCTAGAAGTAGTATTGCTGGGTCAAAGGGTATGCATGGTTTTTTTTGCCCTTTGATCACTCCAAATTACTCTCCAAAATGGTTGGATCAGTTCACAACTCCAAGAGTGCACTAGTGTCCCCATTTTTCCACAAACCCTCCAATATTTGTTGGTTTTCTTTTATGCTTAAGTTAGACAATCTGATAGTTGTTTTGGAGTTGTTTTAATGGGCATTTCTCTAATCAATAGTACTGTAAATTACACCTGATTAGAGATATGCATTTTTAAACACAGCCAATTTGAGAATTGTTTTGCTTGACTATGCATACTTGTCACTAGGGTTTTCTTTCTCTCTTCTTCCCACCTTGACTTCCATCATTGTATCAACAGACCAGGGAAGGCAATGTGGGGGACAGGAGATTGGGAGAAGAAGGAGGCAATGCATAGGGTTTCTCTCTGCCCTTTTCCAAAAAAGAACAAAACAGAAGGAAGGCAAGTAAAAATCACAGACAAGCTGGACAGCTTTGAAACTTATATGTTGACACCTGTCAGACTGGCTAAAATGATAGGAAAAGATAATGACAAATGTTGGAGGGGATATGGGAAAACTGGGACACTGATACATTGTTGGTGGAATTGTAAACGGATCCAACCATTCTGGAGAGCAATTTGGAACTGTGCTCAAAAAGTTATCAAACTGTGCATACCCTCTGACCCAGCAGTGTTTCTATTGGGCCTATATCCCAAAGAGATCTTAAAGGAAAGAAAGGGACCCACATGTGCAAGAATGTTTGTGGCAGCCCTTTTTGTAGTGGCAAAAAACTGGAAACTGAATGAATGCCCATCAATTGGAGAATGGCTGAATAAATGATGGTATATGAATGTTATGGAATATATTATTGCTCTGTAAGAAATGACCAGCAGGATGATTTCAGAGAGGCCTGGAGAGACCTACATGAACTGATGCTGAGTGAAACGAGCAGAACCAGATCATTATACACAGTAACAACAAGACTACAGAATGATCAATTCTGATGGACATGGCTCTCTTCAACAATGAGATGTTTCAAACCAGGTCCAGTTGCTCAGTAATGAAGATAGTCATATACACCCAGGGAGATGGGATCTGAATGTGGACTACAACATAGCATTTTCATGTTCTCTATTGATGTTTGCTTGCATTATGTTTCCCTTCTCAGATTTTTTTTCTCGTAGATCCGATTTTTCTTGTGCAACAAGATAACAATAAAAATATGTATATACATTCAAAAAAAGAAACATATGTTGAATCACATACTTTAAAAGAAAAACAAGATCTACATAATGAAGTCTCATAGTTTAATGTTCAATCTTTGCTTAAATGTATACAAAAATATTTGCTTTTTTGCTGTTTAAATTCAACATTTTAAAAAATGAAAAAAATTGAAATAGTGTAAAATACTTTGTTGCCTAAGTGACTCTAAGGGAAAAAATCCTCTTGGCACTCTATTGACCACTTAGGGTTTGAGAATGCTCACTGAAAGGCATCAATTCTAGTTCCATCTTTACAACTACCCTGAAGAAATTCTCACAGCTATTCTTTGGAGCTTGCCTCTTCTGCCTCTATTTCCATGGCAACAGATATTCAGTATGTGAGCCCAGGGACCAGCATCCTTTTGACTATATCTCAGATCAGCTCATTCTCATAGTGGTTGCTGGGGAAATAACTGACTTTCTAAAAGGAATTTATGTCCAAACCCAAATAAAGGTACAACTCTTTGGAAAGAAATATCTGTCTTAAAGTGAAAGGAATGAAAACAGGAAACAACAGCATCCATATCACAAAATTATGTTGCTATGATAGATTTCTTTCTTTCTTTCTTTTTTTTTAAAAAAATAATAATAGCTTTTTATTTTTTTAAATACATGCAAAGATAGTTTTCAACATTAATTCTTGCAAAACCTTGTGTTCCAAGTTTTTTTCCTTTCCTCACTACTTTCCTCCTCTTCTAGACTGCAAATAATTCAATATAGGTTAAATATGTGCAATTCTTCTAAACATATTTCCACATTTATCATGTTGTACAACAAAAAGCAGGTGAAAAGGGAAAAATGAGAAAAAAACAAGCAAATAACAACAACAACAAAGGTACAAGTAAAACCTGCAAGATTACTGAGGGCAGGGGCCATACCTTCCTTTTTGGTTTGTATATTCCCTTCCTCTTTCTTCCTTGCTCTTACTCCAATGGATATCTAGTCTGTAGTTGACCCCTCTCCAGTTAAGGAAACCCCTATATATGTATATGTATATACATAAATCTGAACTTATACACTAAATTATAGAATAATGACTTGCATTACAGAAGTGTTTCACCCGAGGGATACATTAAATAGTAAAGTTCCCTGGAACTTTTCTAACTAGCTCTGACCCAAACCAAAAAATCTATAAGCAACATTTCATAACAAAAATTACATAAAATGAGGTAAACTTCCAGTTGTAGATATTTGGTAGTATCTTACCCTAGAGGGTCCTTAGAGGTCATCTATTTGAGAGTGTAAAATGGAAAGAACATGACTTCTGGCGTCAGGGGACCTGGATTCTAGCCATGACTGCCATTTGTTAGGTGTGTGTTCTTTGGAAAGTCATTTGACCTGGATTACCTCATCTATAAAATAAAGATTTGGCTTCAGAGCCAACTTCAGAGCTCCAGATCTCTAACCTTGTTAGTTTCTTAATTTTATGAAGCCCATATTACTTCAGTTCAGAGGGGTTAGATGATTCACCCAAAATCATGCAGGTAATTAATGACAAAGCTCAAATTGAAAATCGTAATCTTGACAGATATTTCAGCATTCTTTCTGACATGCCAGCCCAATAAATTTCAGCATTCAGAATCACTGAATTGAATTGGAAGGGATTTCATAAGTCATCTAGACAAACAGGTATACAACTATGCTTTAAGTTGGGCAAAGTACTTTCCTTATAATTCTGTGATACAGATATAGCAAATATCATACTCCTATTTTATTGATTTGGAAACTGAGGTTGCCTGAAATTAAACTGTCCATGGCCACTGAATTTGTAGGTATCCAAAAAAGGGATTTGAACCTGGTTCTCCTGACTCTTAGCCCAGTGCTCCATCTACTATATAACACCATAAAATTCTCAAAATGTGGTCATTCAACTTTTTCTCAAAGACTTTCAATGATAGAACTCCTGAGGTAGCCCCTTCTAATTACAGTTAGCTCTAAATGTTAATAAACATTTCTTTATATCAAATATACAGGTAAGTACATATATCAATATTTCTTATACCTCTTGATGTCTCTGAAACAAAATCAAGCACATTCCTTAGACAGGTAAGGCATATTGCTATTTGCTTTCAATCTCACCTTTTCCCCTTTATTTTTCTCCCCCTCCATTATTTACCATCTCAGTTTTACAGGTCATATTTCCAGGTCAGAGTCATAAAGTTTTATGCAATGCTGTTTCTGCCCAAGCCTAAGGGGATTTTGTAAAGAGACAGCCCAATGCTTCATGCTGCATATGTGAATGAAGATATGACTATGGATTGGCTGACAACACCTAGTACAATGTTGTTTATTTTTGTAAGGAATGGACTTTATTTTGCTGTAGGGACTTTCAGAGACCCAGGAGATACATGTGGAAAGAGAAGTTTCAGGAAGTTAATAGAGAGAGACTTCTGAATGGCAGACTTGAACTCTTGGAGACAGGGACTTGTGTAGGAGCTGGTCACATCACATACTTTTCTCTCTACAGCTTGCAATTCTAGAGATTGTAGAGATTATTGGGTGAGATCATTCTCACTCTCTCCTGGTTTGAACTGAGATTTATATAATACCTAGCTGAAGAGCTCATTTACTCTTGTGTATTCTTGGGTATAATCTAACTTGTAGAACTTCTCCAATTTCTGGTTATTCTTTTGCTTAGATAAATGATTTTTATCTATTTGTGGTCTTCTCTGTAACTGGCATTTGATGAGAAGGGAATAAGCTGGTAAATGTAAGTTAAGCATGTCCATCCCTTCACCTTCAGAAAGATCAAGGCTTTTGTTCTGGACCCTTAATATTGTACCCTTAGATTTAAGCAGCTTTACACGTATTTGAAGGTAGCAGATAGATTTAATTCTAGTCTGATATCTCCCCAGGAGATACTGCAACCTCTGATGGTCCTTAACTCTACCTATCACTAGCTAGCATGATGGTGGGATAGAAACAGTTTTCCTCCTACTTTCTTTAGCTGTAAGATCTGACATATCCATGCTATGTTTCTATGAACCACTTCTACATATGTCTGTATCTGTGTATGTATATATATAGACAGCCCCACACAGAGATTTTAAAAAGAGAATTCACTTTATTTTGCTCTCAAATCAGGTAAATCCATATATTGGACAAATAAAACATTCCAACAAATCATATTCCTCAAAAGTGAACAATTTCATAAGAAAACAGCATTAGTATTTGTAATCAATACTTTCATATTCATTCATAACTCTTAGGCATTTTAAGATTATCTAGATATTCATTATGGATAAAGATCTAAGGCCCAAATCATGATGATCTGCATTTGTAGAGTATTTTACATAGCATATGAAGCATACTCACATAAATCATCTCTTTTATTCTGTATCTCCATATGTTACTTATGTGTTCATGTATGTGTGTATGCATGTTCTCTCCCCAATGGAATGCATGATTCTTGAGAATAAAAAATATTTTTATTTCCAGCACCTAGCATTATTCTGGGCACATAATAGGTGCTCCATAAATATACTGGCTGATTGACTGGATTCTTACAACAATCCTTTGAGGTAGGCAAGTTGGGTCATTGTTCTCAATTACAGATGAAAAAACTGAGAGTGATTTATCTATGGTCACATGCTTAATAAATGACAGAGTCTCATGGGATTAGAAATGAGGTTTTTCCTATAAAAGCTCCTCTAGGGAGACATCTCTGCTTATATTTATTAAGGAAATTTGCAAACTTCTCCCTGGAGAGACTTAGAGGCCATTAGGTAATACCAACAGGCTTTTTTAGCCTTAGCCTAAATACTACAGGCTAGTTTATTTACACAAATTTACCATCTGCTAGATAAACTACATTTCCTCCTAAATATCTATTACAACCACTTTTTGTTTATGACATGTTGAAATTCTAAATGGCAATAAAGAAACTAGGTTTTGAAAAACCCACAATCTGGGGTGAAAGATGGTAATGGGCTATAAATCCTTTTCCTTCCAGAGAATTTTGACAGAATAAGCATTAACATGACCAGAAAATAGTGCTTTAAATATGAAGATAGCTATCTAGTGATTTTCATGAAATTTATTTTTCGGATTTCAATTTCTATTTCCTTCTGCAGAAATAGACCAAGTGGTGAAAATGGGATGGATTTTCTTGGTGGACAAAGATGTGTCAGGATTGCAAGGTCTCTGACACAGGTATACATGAGAGAAGTGAGAAGAACTCAAAAAATGTTGTCAAGAAGGTCTCTTTCTGGACCTCATAACACTATGTTGTCCAGTCTTTTGATGTATTCTGTGCCCAAAACCTAACAGATCAGACATTCCCCTGGAACACACAAACACTCAGATCCCCAGAATCCCTACAGCTACACTGCCACAAAAAGTCTCATCCACTTCTCCTCATAAAACACAGAGCTCAGCCATCACAGAACAATGGGCCAGCAGAACACCTGGGAAAGAGGCTGGTACCCTTCTCTGGGCTTTTGGTAACAGCTGTTGCCTTCTTGTTCCTCAGTATAAATCTCTTACCTCCCTGATAGGAAGGTAGTAATAAGTGGGTGGATAATAACAAGTACTTGGCAAGGATAAAGACATTGAGATCTTCCATCTATAGCTCCCCTACCTTTTTTAAACTTGTATTAGGGGCATAATAACCTTGCTATTGAATGATGAGATACATCACTGAGATTTAAGTAACAGCATCAACCCTGGAAAAGCATCCTCTGAGCATGTAGGTCATTTTCATCAATTTTTTATTTTAAATTTAGGCTGTTGACCTCATATCATCTTCATTCATTAAAGCAATGTCAAGAAAAAGTTAGAAACGTTTTCTGAAGATGTTTCTGGGCCCTGAAAGCTCCATCACACTGACCCAGGCAGGCAGGACAGCAGATAAATGTTTAAGTTTGATGTTCCCTTTCCTTTTTCACTCCTAGACTCTGGTTACAGAAATGTGTAGATTCACCATTTCTTTGCTTTATCCAAACCTTGGGCCATCAATACTGACCAGGGCTTTCTGAGATCAGCCATCTCCACAGTCCCAGCTTCCAGCTCCCCTGATTTTTGGCACTGGTACCAATTCTCGAGGGCTAGTATGGCCACCCTCACTAGACTGGGAGGCCCAAGAATAATGTGTGCTAGAATCTAGTTTGTATCCACGTGGAGTCGACTTGGGAAAACTTATCAAGTCAATGACCTAGTTGGAAAGTTATCATCATTGTTTTAAACAAACAAGAAACAAACCCCTTCTGTTTTATGACAAAAATGGAGCTTAATAAAAACAATGCAGAGCTTGTCCACTGTCTGGGACCACAGGTGGTAGTTTCAGTAAAATTCAATAATGCTGTGTTTCATGCCACAGAAATATGATTCATCTGGGGGAAAGGGATGTGGTGATTGGCACCGCTTGAAAATCTTTCTGCTGGAACCGGGAAAATATTATACACAGTAACAACAAGATTATGTGATGATCAACTGCGATGAACTTGGCTCTTCTCAGCAATGTGGAGATTCAAGGCAATTCCAAAAGATTTGGCATGGAAATCAGATCCAGAGAAAAAACGATGGAGAATGTGAATTAAAGTGTGGTATTTTCACCTTTTTGTTTATTTTTTCTTTCTTATGGTATTTTTTCCCCTTCGGGTCTGATTTTTCTTGCACAATATGACAAATATGGAAATATGTTTAAAAGAATTGTGCATATTTAACCTACATCAGATTGCTTACTGTCTTGGGGAGGGAATAAGGGGAGGAGGGAGAAAAATTTGGAAAACAAAGTCTTACAAAAATGAATGTTGAAAACTATCTGTATTTGGAAAAATAATATACTACTGAAAAAAAATCTTTTTGTTGTTTAGGGTACAGAGTAACAGTCTACCCAAAAGGAGAACTCCCACCACACTGTTAATGGACAGAGAGGATTATAGATTTAAAACTTTAGAGGCTATATAACCCTTTCATTTTTAAAGATAAGTAAATTATGGGTAGGAAGAAGCATCCATATGAAGTAGCAAGAAATCCTAGAAGAATGAGCAAGAATTGGTAAAATCATTCAACCCAAAAGAATCAGAGAAGTGGGCTATGATCCACTTGTAGTTCATATTTAAATATGCAATGAGTTATCACAATGAATAAACAAAGAGAGTTCTTACAGCCTAAGATGAAGAAGGGAGGAAGATAAAGAGAAGTATTTTGGTGGAAACTGCTGGACGCAATAAGAAGAGTAAGGGAGAAAGAGGAAGGGAGGGAGGGGAAGAAAGGAAAGAGCAGGAGAGAATGGCAAATTAGGATTGAGGGAGGAAGACAAGAGAAAAGAATTAGGGGAAGGAAAAGGAGAGAGAGAAACTGAGAGACAGATTTTTGCCAATGTTGACTGTGAACAATTGTCTGCTCCTTTGATTTATTGCATGAAATGTGAGTCACTCTGCAATAAAATCTAGCTTTTGGCAAAAGCAAAATCTAGCATCTGACTTGCTGGGTGAACTCAGCAGTCTGCTCCCTGACTGAGGGGCTCAATTAGAGCTTATCTGAAGTAAAGTTTCTCAGTTGCCCTGAAGGACAAGCAGATATATTCAGGAAACTCTTGCATTTCTTTGATTGCTTCTTGGGTGCACTTGAGGTTGGAATCAGGGACCCTGCATTATAGTTAAGGACTGAGGAGGGTCAGTGAAGCCCCTTGGATTGGGGCAGAACAATTGGGGTGAAAATCACAGGACTTTGGCTGCCTGAGAGTGCATCCTCAGTCTGAGAGGCAATCTTCCAGTCTGAGAGCTGATTAGCTTGCTACATCCATGGTCCCCAAACTCCAGTTGCTTTGGGATCGCAGCGGGGATCCTCATCAGGATAGAAAACTGGTACAGAGCTCTTGTGGTAATGTTGGAGCCGGCCCAGAAGCTTCTTAACGATACTGGGGTATTTACTAGACAGGTCATATCTCTCTTCGGGGTCTTGCTGTATATCAAAAAGCCAGAGGTTTTTGATTGGTGAGTCAGGTGATGGTTGCTTTGTGATATTGGATAATGATGGAGGTGGAAACCAATAACCACAGCCTGTTAGAGAAATAGAAAACAGTAAGAAGAGACCCAGCATGCTTGGGGAGAGAGCTTGCAAAATGCACACTTGGCTTAAGACCCTGCATCCCTGGACCCTCTCCCATCTGAATTCATGCCCCCTGACACACCTGGCCAGGAGTGGAGGTAGATATACTTCTTGCTATTCAGTTCTGTTTCCAGATAACTTCACTTCATCAAGTCTATTCTCCTTTCTAGATCCTGTTCTTGGATTATGTTCTCGGGTCGGTTCTGGGGTTATATCTCCTTCTTTCTCAAAGAGTCCTCAAAGACATTCTCTATCCTAAATCCTACCTTTCAGCTGGAGGACTTAATTGACATGCTAAGCCCCCCTCAAATACTCTTTCTTCCTTGATCATCCTTCTCAACTGTCATGATCTTAGTCTTCATTCTATGCTGAAGCTTCTGTCTTGTCTCTAGGACAACAGCTTCCAAAATGTTAATCTTACATCTCTATCAGATTTTTGAATGAATATTTATTTACTTATAAATTATATACATGTGACTATAATGTACACTATAAAACTTTTTAAAATATAGAAATTTTAAAAGGATGAGATAAAGATGAAATATATTCAATCCTATAGTAAAGCAGTGAGTGGGAATGACAACTGAGAAACCTAAGCTTTGGAACAATGTCTTTGGGAACTGTGTGGAGGATGGGATGGACAGATGGGCAAGAGGCTTGAAGCAGAAAGATCAGTTAGAAGAAAGCTGTTGTAATAGTCAAGGACAGAGGTGATCAGGTTCTGAACCCACAGGGAGTAGAAGGGAGATGACAGAAATATTGTGGAGGGAGAAACAAGAAGATTTGGTGACAGATTGGATATGTGGGGTGAGGGAGAATGAGAAGGGAAGGTGATATCTAGGTTGTGAAATGTGGAATCCTGGAAGAAAGCTGGTACCCTCAACAGAAATAGGGATGTTTTAAATGAGTAGGGTTTTTTGGAGAGGTGAGGAAAGATAAAGGGTAGATACAGATTACAGCCCATGCATACTTGCTCATTCTGTCCCACTCAAAATTAAAACAGGGAACATAGGGACCTCTACCCGTGGTCACCATCCAGAAGAAGGAAGGAAGAAAAGAAATAAGCAAAGAAACAAGCATTTATTAAGTGCCTTCTATGTGCAAGACACTGTGCTCAGCATGCTACAAATATTATCTTATTTAATTCTTATAACCTGGGAGGTGGGTGCTATTATTACTCTCATTTTATAGATGAGGAAACTGAGGCAGACAAGATTGATTTTTCTAAGGTCGTACAGCTTTTAAGTGTCTGAAGCTGCATTTGAGATCAGGTCTTTTTGGTTTCAGAACCAGGGTTTGAGTCACTGTGCCACTTAGCTGTCTAAAAACCCCACAGAACCATTTGAGGTGCTCCTGCCATGGCCAAAGGGGGTCTGAGACACAGAAGATGGCTATGTAGGAAGGAGGAAATTTTTCTAATGGTGTTTGGCAGTGATGTCAGGCTAAGAGAATGGAAATTGGGAGCTTGCACAGGAGAGGAAGGAGATGGAATAAAGCTCTGCTGAGGAGTAAAGGAAGGAGTAGTTAGGGAGGAGTTACAGAAAAGTGTCCTGATTAATTATCCTAGGGAGGGGGACCCAACTTCCCATTTTCTTATTAGCTGATCACCTATCTCTTGAGGATAAGTCATGGTTCTGGCTTTGGAGACCTAGGCTAGAGTACAAAACACAAGCTCCTTTGTTCTGTGGAAACTCTCCACCATCTGGCTCCAGCCAGGTTCATTTCCCATTCCTCCCCTTCACCCATTCTACACCTTTGCCATGCTAGCCTTTTTGTCATTCTTCACATTTGACGTTCCACTTCTCCTCTCCATGCCTTTGCATAAAATCCCCCATGCTTCAAAGGCTTCCCTTCCCATCTCTGCCTTGGAGAATCCCTGGCTTCCTTCCAAGTTCAGTTCCTGGGCTACCTCCTAAATGAAATCTAAACTTCCCCAGGTGTCAGTACCTTCCCTCTTAAAAATTACATATTATGTATAAAATTTGTGTTTGCTTTTTTGCGTGTGTTTGTATCGATTATCTCTAATAGAAAATAAATTTCTTTCAGGACAATAACTGTTACTTTTTTTCTGTTGTATCTTTAGAAACTAGCACAGCATCTGACAGTCAGGGATGTGTTGGTAAATGTTTAAAAACGATCTCTCTAGGAAAAAAATGTACCCATGATACACTTTTAAGTTTAATCTTCATTATTAACACTTTCTTAAGACTAGACAACTATAAAAACAATAAATCAAGACCTGTTTTGTACCAATTGCCAATTTCTGAGGTGTAAATACTTTGGCTGAAAATTTAACAATTGGTTGTCTGCTGTCATTTGAGCTGCCTCCAGCATACCCCTGAACATAGCACTCACTTAATGAATGCTCGTTAAATGTTGAGTGGTTGCAAGCATTTAAAATATCTGCCTTCTCAAAAATGTAACAGGAAACTTCTTCCTTCCCCCCTTTTTAGAATCAATTTCCAATAGTTTTAGTAAAAATCAGCAGATTAAACCCAATTTTCTGACTTAGTAGCTCAAAGAATATGACTTATAAGGGTCATTGCTTTAATTTGTAGACATTTGCTTGATTATCTGGAAAACAAACATTCAAAGAAACTTGCAAAATAGTAATAAAGCATGGTAATTGAGAACAGGTTGCCTAGTAAAAGAGGGAAGGGAAAATCTTGAAGAAATTGTATTTTACTTCTGCCACACAACATGAAGGATCATAAAAAATTTTAAAGACTATTTTTAGCCTTTCAGGTGTCTGGGTATGGGCAGGAAAGGGGTAGAGCTTAGGGACACAGAAAAGGTAAGCAAAGGGAAAAGGAAAGGAGAAGGAGGGAAGGTAAGGAATTGAAAGCAAGGGAGTAAAGTCCAACTACTGCATGCACATAATGTAAGAGAGGGTCTTCTTGTTCTCATTTTTCACTTTACAGTGGCAAATTTATGACAATTTTACTACCTGGGTAGCCAGTCAGTAGTTTCCAGTTTCCATATCGAATTGCTGCATGGATAGAAACATTGAAGGTAGACTGTGTTGAAGAAAAGGAATCACTTTGGGAGGGAGACCTAGTGTTTTCTGGACCTAAAAGGAAGCAATATGGAAGAATGAGATTAAAATTTCAGTAGCATAGAGTTATAGATCTATTTTATATTTCTCTTATAGAACATTAAGTAGCTTTGATATAATACTGGAGTATAAACAGATCTCCTGCCCTAAAAATGAATTCTTCATTAAATATATTTTATATTTATAGCTATAGTAACATTAGATGTCTAATTAATTGCTAGAAATCACTGAAAATAAATATTTCAAAGACATTAGAACTCTGATCTAGCTTTAAAATATCTATGCCCTGCCTTTCATATTGTTTTGTTGTAATATTGGGGGGAAAGGGAAGAGTAGTTAAAAGATGGGAAAGACTGGTCTGGGATTTCACTGCTAGTGGAACTTCTTGCTGAGGGAATGCCCTCTACCAATGCAGAATGGCACATTATCTGGGTAGGGGAGGAGAAAGGAGAAATTTACATGATAATTCAGCTGTATATTTGAAGAAATGGCAAATTGTGCACAGTAGATTTGCAGTTTCATGTACAATCGTTTTTTTTTTATTGTGCAGCTTTGTGGAAATGCTTGTTTTTTTTTCTATATTCCATTTATTCCATATCCATTAAAGATAAAATTTAAAATAAAGAAAGACACATCATTTATGAGTTATAGTCTAGAGCATCGCCCAGCACACTGTAAAGTTAAGCAAATCACCTAGGAGCACCCAGTCAGAATGGGTCAGAGGGTATTCCTGGTTCTGAGTCAAGCTGCCTGTTGTTAACAGGACATGGGGATTAAAAAACACTCTTGTTTCCTGCAAGGGAGGGTGTGTTGATAAACTGCAGTGAACAAAGCCTTGAAGGACTCTTTACCTTCCACCTCAGAGAACTCTTGCCAGGGGACCTCATCGTTCTGACTGGTCAGTATTTCATGTAGCCCTCTATATTTAAGCAGGCTTCAGATGAGCTTCATTTCATTGATGCTACCTCACCAGCTCCTGAAAACCCTCTATGGCTCCCCTTACTCCTACATAATAACTTTACAAATGTTATCTCATTTTATCTCCGCAACAAGTCTGGGAGATAGGTGCTATTATTATCCCCATTTTAAAGATGAGGAAACTGAGCAGAGGATAAATGACTTGTTCAAGTATCAGAGGATGAATGTGGAATCAGATTTTCCTGATTCTAATTGTTGTACTTAGTTGCGTTTCTAGTCATAATTGAATATTATCATTATTACTGAAAAGGGTATGTCAATCTATTGCCCTTAGTCTCCAATCACCATCCCTGTAACTTTCCAAATACACTTCTCTCTGGATATTATTATATGCACTGTTTTTCTGCCACTTCCTTCCCTTAGAATCTAAGTAAGTTAATTGAGGGCAAGGAGTGTCTTTACTTTAGTATTTGTGTTTCTAATTCTTGGCACAGAGAAAGCATTTTGAAATTTTTTTATTAAACAATTTTCTTTTCTAATTGAATATGGAACTATAGGCTAAATGTTCAAACCTAAGCCCTTGGTTGTACTTTAATTTTTTTATTATTGTTTGATTTTTTTCTTGTTATAGAGGTACATTCATTAAAAATACACATTTCTTTATGAATCATCTTGGGAGAGAAAAATCAGAACAAAAGGGAAAACCACAAAAGAAAAAAAAACAAGAAAAAGAAAAAAAGAAATGAACATAGTATGTGTTGATTTACTTTTGGTCTCCATCATTCTCTCTCTAGATACAGATGGCATTTTTTCTTGTGGTTCTTTTTTTCTTTAACATTCAGTCTCCTTAATTCTTATTTTTCTGGATGCAGATGACATATCCTGTTCAAAGTGCATTAGAACTGCTTTGGATCACTGAACCACTGAGAAGCACCAAGTCTTTCATAGTTGATCATCACACCTTCTTGCTGTTACTGTGTACAGTGTATTCCTGGTTCTGCTTGTTTTGCTCAATATTGATTCGTGTAACTCTTTCCAGGACTTTCTAAAATCAGGTTGTTAATCATTTTTTATAGAACAATAAAATTCCATTACTTTCATAAACCATAACTTATTCAGCCATTTTTCAGTTAATGGGCATCTAACTCATTTTCCATTTCTTTTTGGTTGTACTTTTAAAAGGAGTACGTTTCTTTTAGTCATGGCACACAGTAAACTTGGACTGGTCCAGACCAGTGATTCCATCTTTGAGGGGAACTTTTGGAATGGCAAGTTACTTTGCTGATGCAAACTGACAAAATGTCCACAGTTCAAAAACCTTCTTAGAACTCTGGGGGTTTCGCACTTGCTGATCATCAGAGGGCCAGATCTTCTGAGCTCACCCTCCAGTTTCTGGGCCATAATCTCTCTCTTGGCCATGAGTCATGTCTATGGTTTACAGTTGGTTGATGGGTATCAAACATATATATTTTCATGACCCTCTCCAGAAATGAAGTGACAATACTCAAGGTCCAACTGTGGCAAATAGAGCCCACTTATAGTTTTAAGTCTGTCCATGTACAAATGGTTACGAGAGCTCTTTAAAATGGTATCTAATTGCTAGGGTCTTCATGCTGTGAGGAAAAAAACTGAAAGTTCTGTTTATAAGGTCTCAGAGGGCAAAAGCCATTTCTTGTGTCTTTTTATATTTCTCAGCAAGGATTATAGGATCCTGCACCTGATGGGCTTTGAACACCTGTATTGTATCAGCATGTATCACCGTGTCTGGCACATAGTAGGCATTTAATAAATGTTGGTTGACTTTAAAATATAGTACCTAAACTATTGAATTCAATAAAGATCAGTTGTATTTAGTGTTCTTTATCGACAAATGAAGCAGAAATAGAAGGATGGCTCTGATCCAGGAAGATCTGGATTCAAGTATTACCTCTGATATCCTGGCTGGGTGATACTTAACAAATCATTTGCCTTATTGTGTTCTCTGTAATTCCTCAAAGCTACAAGTTTCTTCTTCCCTCCCTTTCTCCATTCTTTCCTTCTTCCTTCCTTCCCTCATTCTCATATTTTTCCTAATTACATGCAAACACAATTTTTAATATTCTTTTTTTAAATAAAATTTTGAGTTTCAAATTTTCTTCCTCCCTCCTTCCCTTCCTTCTTCCCTAAGAAAGTAACAATTTGACATAGGCTGCATGTGTACAATCATATAAAACATATTTTCATATTGAACTACAAGATTTTGTATTTTACTTTTTTTACAATCATATTAAGAATATTTCCAAATTACTCATGTTATGAAAGAACAATCAGAACAAAAGGGAAAAACCACAAAAAACAAAAAAAGGTGAAAATAGTATGCTTTGATCTACATTCAGACTCCATGGTTCTTTCTCTGGATGCCACATCCAGAGTCTGAATGTAGATAGTATTTTCCATCATGAGTCTTTGAGGACAGGCTACAAGTTTCAAAGAAGGCAAGCTACGAACCTGTACTGGTAGTTCCCTATACCACTGAAATCTCAGGTCCACTTCTTATCCTTATGTACGAATGCAGGGCTTTAATGGGATTTCGTCTATACAATGATTACCTTTTTTGTTTTTTTAAGAAAATCTTATTTTTGGTACCTTTAAAATTATTGATATATTTTGTTTTTTAACTTTATCTTTATTCTCTCAATAAGTTTACCTTAAATCCCATCCCTTACAACAAAAGAATAAAAAAGAATGAGGAAAAAAAGTAGTTCATCAAGACTAACCCAATACATCAATGAAATTTCACTGGATCCACAATGCCTCAAACCCACAGTTCTCTCTCTTTGCAAATAAGGGACAAGGGTGCATTTTCTTATCTTTTCTTCATGACCAACCTTGGGTATTTTTTGATCTTTACAACATTTTTATTTCTGAATAATTCCTTTCCATTCCTTATAATAAAGATTTTTTTTTGAAAAGAGAGAAAACAAAAAGAAACTCTGAAAAACCAGCAGTTTAAGTATAGGTAAGATTTCACATCACTAAGAGGTGAAGGAAATGGGTTTTATTTCTTCTCCAGGGACAAGTGTGATCATTCTGGTTATACAATGTTCAGCTTGATTTTTTTTCTTTCCCTTTACAATGCTAGCTTCTCTTATTTTTATAAAATGTCTTCTGACCAATGTGATCATTCCTTAATCCAATGCAGATCACAGGAGGTTTGGGAATATGTTGCACAACTGTATTTCACAGTGTTAAAAGGACAGTGTAGTCACAATGCTTAGTCACCATTTAAAAGAAAACCAGTATGGAGATACACTGGAGACTGAGCAAATAAACATTTGTGGTTTCAGAACTCTAAGTCTCAACAATCTCACACCAACAAGTCTTTGGTACCAGAGGAAGGACTGTTTCATGCTTATTACTCCCTGTTTGTTTGGGTATGTTTTGTTTCCAAAGTAAACAGATAATCCTGGTGGCCAAGATGTGTGAGGCTATTGATCATGGGAAGTGTGTTCTTAATACATGTTACAGAAAAAATGGACAACTTCATTATTTACACCAACCAAGTTTGTATAAAGGTCATATTTTGATAGGGAAGGATGTTTGTTACATAAAATGGATATCTGATTTATAAATTATAAACAGAAAAGAGGAAATGTAGTCATGTCATATCTATTCATGTTCTGTCCAAATATATACAAAACAGGAACATAAAATACCTAAATAGTAAGTCTAAGACTAAGTGATGAAAGATGTTGGCTGTTTTCTAATCCTCATATATTTGTACTGCAAATTCTGCCTTTGTGAAGACTTTCTGAAGAACAAAAATTACATCTTAATGAGTGCTTCATCCCATACAGATTCAGTAGATCAGTCTTGTAAACCCACCTATCCACTTCCACTGCCCACATCCTCCATGCTCAACACCTTTCTGCTTAAGATCTGCCCTGCCCTGAACAGCTGGTCTAAGTGGGAAAACTCTTTAGGAAAAGCAGATGCAGGTAATGAAATGCTGGGACCAGATGAATGGACCCAGGCATTATTCAACTGAAACCTGTTCATGGAACTGTTCATTAAAGTGGGTGATTTTTATTCTCAAGTACCACTAATGATGACACAATTAATAAGATCTGAATGGTATTTCTACCAAAGAAAATTAATGCATTATATATATTTTTGGACACAGCCAGTGGAGAATTTCTCTCCCTTTGTGATATATATTTGTTATAAGAGATTTGTTTTTTATATTTCACTATGAGAGTAGGAAGATAGGAGAGAGAGAAAATCAATTTTTTGTTCACTGAAAAAAATGTATTTTGAAAAAGAAAATATTTACAAAAATTAGTGGTAGATGGAGTTGTACCTTCTCTTTAAAAATGAATATTCCACTGATTTTAAAAAATTGTCATTTCTTTTTAAAAGATAACATCTTCAACTATTTTAAACATTTCTTTAAAAAATTGTGTTTTAAATTTTCTTCCTTCAGATCTTCCCCTTCCCATTGAGAAGACAAAAGCAATATAATACCAATTATATGTGTGAAATCACACAAAACATTTTCATATTAGCCATGTTACCAAAATATAGCAACAGATTTTGCAAGGGTCAATGTTGAAAAATTATCTATGCATATATTTTGAAAATAAAAAGCTTTAATAAAAAATAACAAGAAAAATAAAGTGAAAAAATATATTTCAATCTGTACTCAGAGATCATTAGTTCTCTGGAAATAGTATTTTTTCATTGTGGAAATTTGGAATTGTTTTGGATCATCATATTGATCAGAGTAGCTAGGCATTTCATAGTTGATTATTGTTATAATATTCCTGTTAATGTGTATAATGTTTTCCTGGGTTAATCCACTTTACTTTGCATCAGTTCTTATCAGTTTTCCCAGGTTTTTCTGAAACTATTCCCCTCATCATTTTTTATGGTACAGTACTATTCCATCACAATCAAAACTCACAACTTGTTCAGGTATTTCCCAATTGATGGACATCCAATTTCCAATTCTTTGCCCTACAGGAAGAGAAGCTATAAGCATTTTTGAATATATAAATATATAAACATATATAGGTCCTTATCTCTACTGATGCTTTTAGAGCACATGGCTAAACCTCGTCCCTCTCAATAGACAATGTAATCCTTGTCCCAAAGCCCACTGGTATGGAACTCTCACTATTCTCATTCTCTGAGTGAGAATCAGGATGGAGTTGGGGTGAAGTGAAAGAGATACAGTTTCTGGCAATCCTTTTTTTGTCCCTTTTGGAACTCTTTACGACCAGTTGTTTTTGGAATTCATCAAGGATCAAGTCTTCTATATGCTTCAATTTTCAAGTCACTTTGGGTGCTTCTTGCTTTTAGCTTCAAGAGAAAAGATGTAAGAGACTAATCCCACTTCAGGTTACTAAAGGAAAAGACTTTGGGAAGACATGAAAGAAGGGGGCAGTCTCCATCATGTCCCTACCCCTGGCTAGTTACACTAGAGACTTTGGGGAGTTTCCCCTTGGATGAGATCTAGAACCTTTTCTTTTGGTTGAACAGAGTTACTTTGCTCCTAAAGGGAGAACTTCTTTACTCTCTATTGTCTGGCATATAATCTCATGCCTTCTTATGTTTTTCTGTTTTGTTACTAATTTGGGTAAATGTATTTCTTTGCTATTCTCTATGTGTGTTCATTGTGGTTTTAGGTGGGAAAAGGGTCAAGTCTTGATTATAGAGTTAGGGTTTTTCTTCCCTCTCCAATAATAATGACAAAGTAATCACAAGTTAACTTGAACCTGATATTCCCTAGACAAATAGCATTTAAGGGATTAAACAGATATAATTCTACTCTGGTACTGCCTCTTTCTGAGGGGAGCAGAGTGGTGGCTTCTGGCCCCACATTCTTCTTTCCCCCCCTATCCGGACTTAAAGTTTCCCTTGGAAAAGGATGGAGGGGAGAAGAGGATAGTGATGTCTATTTTGCTTCCTTTTAAGCCACACACAAGGATGGCCAACTCTTGCCACAACAAAGAAATATAAATAATATCAATATACACATTGGTCACATGTGACAACATATGACTCATTCCACATCTCTACTGAGGGGTGTGAAAGAAGCAGAAAATTCATTGTTAAATTTACCCCTTGGAAATAAGCAAACCCTATATATAAATCATGTTTTATTTATTGTTTGTTGAATATCTAGGCTTAAGATAATTTACATCAGGGGCAGCTAGTTGGTGTAGTGGATAAAGCACCAGTCCTGAAGTCAGCAGGACCTGATTTCAAATTTGGCCTCAGACACTTAATATTTCCTGCCTGTGTGACCCTGGGCTAATCACTTAATCCCAATTGCAAAGAAAAAAAAGATAATTTAGATTCAACTTAAAAGTGTAGCATAAGCACACCCCCACATAATCTATTGGTTGAACATACACCAGAATACCCCTGCCTCCCAACTCTACTTCTAGGATCATGTATTTCAACACCAGTCCTCTGGAATCAAGATTGGTCACTGCACTGATCAGAGTTGCATGCTATTTTCTTTTATATAACTGTGGGAGGTCCCAATGTACATCATTCTCTTGATTTGCTTACCTATCTCTGCAGTAGCTCATCCGAATTTTTCCCAAGTTTCTTAGTCTTTCATATTTATCATGTTGTATAGTGCAATGATATTCCATTATAGTCACACATTACAAATTGTTTAGCCTTTCCCTTCTTGATAGACAGTTTCTTGCTACTACAAAAAGTAGTGTTATAAATATTTTTGATTCCATGAGACCTTTCCCTCTATCTTTGACCTCCTTGGAGGAGGTCATCCTTATTAGCCTTATGAAGTGAGTGTATCCTAGTGGATTTTTCTTGTATAGTTGTTTTTCCCCCAGAATGGAACCAATTCATAAGTCCACTAACCTTTCTTCCCATAATCCCTCCAACATTTACCATTTTCATTTTCTGTTACTTTTGTCAGCCTGATGGGTGTGAGAATTGGTAATACATACTTCTCTTAACTGTTAGTGATTTGGAGCATTCTTTCATGTGATTTTTGATTATCTTCCTGCATTTTTACTTAAGGCAATAAATATTTCTTGAGCACCCCTATGTGCCAGCATTCTTTTAGATGGCCACTGAGGGAGATTCAAAAGAATCCATTCTTATCCACAAGGAGCTTACAGATTCCTTGGGGGAAGTTTTATGTACATGAAAGAATTAAACACTAATATAAATCAAGACAACATATAACTGAGGACCAAAATAGATGATGTAATATAGACAATATATAAAACAATCATAAAAATATATAAAACATAAAACACCCAAAAAGATTTCCATCCAGTTCATTTTATCCCTGAATAAGAATGACCTCCAACATCACTCAAAGGCTAAACCCTTTGCTGGAAAGACCTTGACGGAAGTGGATCCCCATATCTCAAACTGCCCATTCCATTTCTGAGTGGCAAGAAGGCTAGAAAAGGGAGAGAGCAAGACTGAAGTAGTTGACAAGGCTTTATGAGGAGATGGAACTTAATCTGGAGGTTAAAGAAAGGTAAGTGGAAAAGGAGAGCTTTCTAAGCAAAGGAAAATGGCATGAACCAAAGTTTGGAGTTGGAAACTCATTTTTTAAGAGTCAATATAGCTATTTGCCTGCTTAGGGGTATAATGTGAAAGAAGGTTGAGTAGATTAGAGTGAGGGCAGATTGAGAAGAACCTTGAATGGCAGGCTGAGAATTCTGGGCTTGAAAACTTTGACCAGCAGTGAGTTAGCTGCTGGTTGTTAATCTAGGAGTAAAATGAGGTTAGTATTTTAGCAAGCCTTTTCTGATTTATAATATGAAAGATAAATCAGATAGGTATTTAGTCAATATTTATGTTCATTATGTACAAAATATTGTATTAAGTGTTATTGGGGTTACAAAGTGAGTATAAACATGGTATTACTATATAATGAAAAGCTTCATTGTCTAGAAACTTACCAATAATAGCCAGTCAGTCAACAGGTGTCTCTTCAATTTCCATGGGAAAAGCAGACTAAATACTGTTATAAGTGTTATGGTGAATTTAGAGAATTATCTACTAAAAGTGACAAGATGCTATACACAAGATATTTTAACCAGGTGCAAACACATCTTGATTGTTTGATAAGGTACAAAGAAGGCCTGGACAACATTTAGTTCAATCAATCAATTAATTACAGACTTTACACTGCCTTGGGGGGGAAGTCATTAACTTAGATGTCTTTGAAAGTCTGCTGGATAATTGCAGTGGATATTGTTTGAATGGACTAAGGAAATGTAGTCATTCCCTGCAGGAAATGTATAAAATAACAAACTGGTTCATAAATTCATCTATCTAGCAGCTTAGTGATAGAAGCCCCCATACAAATCCTCAAATTCCTAATTTGGAGAAGGGGGATAACAGAGTGAACCTGGGCCTTGACCTTAAATTCTTCCTTTTCCTTTACTAGAGAAAGACTTGATGAACCTTAGTTGGTCAGAGGATTTGGATTTTTTTAATTAGCACTGTTAGAACCCTGCAAGAACAGCTACTCACGGCAGTATCTGCATTAAAAGCCAAGGATAGAAAAAATCTGATAAGGAAAGGTAGATTCAAGACTCTAAAGAGCCCAGCAGAAAAGCTAGATCTCTCCCTGGTAGAAAACATCTTGATTATTCAAATCATGTGCAAAAGAGCTTCCAGGAAACACGAGTTTCTTATCCTTTTGCCATATGCGCTTTCTAAACTTGAACATACTTTCCCCTGGACTCTGTAAGTAATGGTGGGAGGGTATGTCACAGACATTTTGGGGAATGTTTAGTGATAAATGTTCTTTTTATAACCTTAGTTAAATCTTTAAAATCTAATTAAATTTAACTGACTAATACTAACTGGTAATGCTATGGGGAAGTACATCAGTAGAGCTTATGAACTATAGCATTACAGAGACAACTCTAATTCTCAGGGCTACCTATAGACCCTGAGAGTGTTGTAATAATGGAACTTTAGGGCTATAGAATATCAGTGTATAATACATTGTTGGTGGAATTGTGAACTGATCCAAGTATTCTGGAGAGCTATGTGTAACTATGCCCAAAGGTTATAAAACTATGCTTACCCTTTGATTCAGCTGTGTCTCTATTGGGTCTGTATCTCAAAGACATCATAAAAAAGGGGAAAGAACCCACATGTGCAAAAATATTTATTAAGTGGCAAGGACCTGGAAACGGAACAGATGCCCATCAGTTGGGGAATGGCTGAATAAACTATGGTGTATGAATGTCATGGAATATTATTGTTCTGGAAGAAAGGATGAGCAGGATGATTTCAGAAAAGCCTGATAAGACTTACATGGACTCATGCTAAGTGAAGTGGGCAGAAGCAAGAGAACATTGTACACATCAACATTACGTGATTATATGATGATCAACTGTGATGGGCTTGGCTCTGCTCAACAATAAGACAATTTAAGCCAATTCCAATACACTTATGATGGGCAGAGTGCCATCTGCATCCAGAGAAAGAACTTACTGTGGATCACAACATAGTATTTTCATCTTTGTTGTTATTTCCTTGCTTTTTTTACTCATATTTTTTTTCCTTTTGAGCTGATTTTTCTTGTGTAGCATGATAAATGTGGAAATATTTTTAGAAGAATTGTACATATTTAACCTGTATTGGATTACTTGCTATGTAGGTTAGGAGAAAGAGGGATAGGGAAAGAGGGAGAAAAAATTGGAAAACAAGGTTGTACAACAGTGAATGCTGAAAATTCTCTTTGCATGTATTTTGAAAAATAAAAAGCTATTATTATTATTTAAAAAAGACTATTGGTGTGAGTAAACATAGGTTCCTGAGTATGGATTATTCTACTTCCCATTTCTATATATTTCTATCTATACCTATGAGTTCATCAAAGTGGGTTACAAAAATATATAGGAAAATGTTAAGAATAATAATAAGAACAATAGCAGAAACAACAAACATAATCTTTTGTAAAATATAAAGACCAAGAAGAAGAAATTAAAACAATATAGGAATAGGATGAAGTACTTGTCAACTTGTTGCCTCCAACCTTTTTCTGCTGGAGTTGTCTTGAAGATGCTTTGGTGAGTCTAAAAACTATGGGTTGACATACTTTCATTTAATCACAAAAAGTAATTACTTTATTGTAGTTAAATCATCATTAATTGTACAACAATTCACAGAACACAAACAATATATTTAAAAATAGCAGGACAGCAAAACATTTCTTGAGCTATTTTCTACCTGAACCTTATCAAAAAATGAAACCAAGGTTTAAAAAAATGCAGTGATAACATTTATATAAATAACATTTGAAAGTCTGCAAAACCCTTCACATACATTATTCAAGCAACCTGAGTTAAATAAAACTAGTTATAGATGACTATGAAATACCATATAATGCAAAAATGATTTACTCATGATAACCTTAGTAGAGTAGGCAGTTTAATTGGTTTTACCAATAGTGGACAACTGTCTGACAATTCATGAGACTGAAGTAAAGAGACACAGGATAGACTGGCTATATTTCAGAAAAACCCGATCTACTGATTTAGGAGTTTCAATTGCAGGTTTCATTCACCTGGAGCTGTTTCTGTCCCCCTGCTTATAATCCTAGGGATGAGGGTAGGGATTGAAGGAGGCTTTGGAGAATGGCTTGTTCAGTCTCCTCTCTATACACAGCTTAATAAAATTTACTTCTATGAAGTTTATTTTGTTTCTGAATACTTTTGCAGTTTACCAAGACATTCTAAATTCTAGACCTCTATTTAAGGAATCATTCAGCATTTCCTGATAGGGTCATATTAATTCTGTATTTAAAGATATATGAATATTGAAATACATGTAGGATCTTACCAATGTGATTTAATGATGATTTAATTTAATTTTAATTAATTTATCGGTAAATTAATGATAGAATGAATGAGAGTTTTGAATTGGAAATTGTGTCTATTGTCAAAGGTAAAGCCTGGCTAAACCTAAGATGGGCTCATTATCCGGTTGGTGACAGAGTGATTAAAAATTTTTTTGAAACAGCACCTTTAGATGACCATTTATTAAGGGATGGCATGGGGATGGGGGAATAAAGAGGATAATGTATCTATATTTGCTAAATCATGATATAATTCCTTCAAATTTAAATGAGAGTATTTTAAAAAATATCTATAATTTTAGTATTTAACAAGATATTGAAACTTGAATGAAATGTTAGGAAAGTATTTCTAAATAGAAGCTCCATAAACTCTATTTTAATAAACAGATAAGGGGGAGATGTGGATCCAAGATTGTAGAGCAAAGGAAGGAACTCACCCAACCTTTCCCCCAAACTGCTCCAAATTCCTTTAGATAATGACTCTAATCACATTTTAGAACATCAGAACACCAAAAATGACAGAGTAGAATATTTTCCAGCCAAAGGCAACTTAGAAGCTCAGGGGAAAAGGTCTGTGATTCCAGGGTGGGAGTCCAACATGCAGTCCTGGGGAGAGTGAAGCTCCAGCCCCAGCCCCAGACCCAGACCTGATCTCTAAATCAGTGGTGAGGGCTTCCAGACTTTTCAGCCTAGAGACACCAAATTGGAGCCAGAAAGTCAGCAGAAAAGGTCTCTAGAACTAGAGTGGGACTCTAGCACACAATCTCAACACAGACTCGGCCTTGGCCCAAGCTCCAGCCCAGACTCCAGCATCAGCAAGGCAGGACTCTGAATTAGTATCAGTGCTGGAGGCTTCTGGACCTCTCAACCCAGGAACCCCAGGGAAGACTCAGAAGGTCAGTGGAGAGAGTCTGTGGCAACAAGGTGGGAGTCTGGTGTGTGGTCCCAGTGCAGCCCCGGCTAGCAGAGCCCCAGCCCTGGCCAGAACACTAGATCTTACAGCTACAGTGGGGCAGGGACAAACCTAACAGCTCCAGGGCAGATAAGAGAGCTTGTGGTTAGGTTCCTAGAAGGATATCTGAAACAGCTGCATAAAACCATTGAAGCCTGGAAAAGTGCACCTTCCATCCTAGAAACAGATCTCCAATTTAACTAAAAGTTAAAGCTGATAATAGACTAGGAAAATGAGAAGAAAACAAAAAAAGTCTGATCATTGAAAGCTATTATGGTGACAAGGAAGATCAAAACACACACTTAGAAGATGATTAAAAAAAAGTCAAAGCTCCCACATCCAAAACCACCAGAAAAAAGCTTAATAGATGACTGTTAAATGATTATCCCTGGTAATTGTATTATATAAGAAATTTCTTTAAAATTCCTTATACAGGGGCAGCTAGGTGGCACAATGGATAGAGCACCAGCCCTGAAGTCAGGAGGACCTGAATTCAAATCTAATCTCAGATACTTAACATTTCATAGGTGTGTGACCCTGGGCAAGTTACTTAACCCCAATTGCCTCAGAAAAAAAAATTAGAATTGAACAAATGGAAATGAATGACTCAATGAAACATCAAGAATCAATCAAACAAAATTTTTAAAAAATGAAAAAATAGAAGAAAATGTAAAATACTCATTGGAACAACAATTGATCTGGAAAATAGATCCAAGAGAGTCAATCTAAGAATTATTGGACTATATGAAAACCATCATTGAAAAAAAAAAAGAACCTAGACATCACATTTCAGGAAATCATCAAGGAAAATCACCCTGATGTCCTTGACCCAGGGGGTAAAATAGGCATTGAAAGAATTCATTGATCAACTCCTGAAAGAGACCCCAAAATGAAAAACTCCAAGGAATATTGTAGCTAAATTTCAGAATTATCAGATCAAGGAGAAAATATTGCAAGCAGTCAGAAAGAAATAATTCAAATATTGAGGAGCCACAATCAGGATTACCCAAGACCTGGCAGCTTCCACCTTAAAAAATCAAAGGGCCTGGAATCTGATACTCCAAAAGGCAAATGAGGGTGGATTACAGTCAAGAATCAACTGTCCAGGAAAATTAAGCATTATCTTTCAGAGAAAAAAAAATAATGGGCATTGCATGAATCAGGTGAACTTCATTATTTCTGGTGAAAAGACCAGAGCTAAAGAGAAAATTTTATCTTCACATACAGAACTCAAGAAAAGCATAAAAAGGAAAGAAAAAAACTATTTATTTTAAAAGTTAAAAAGTTTACATACCTATGTGGCAAGATGATATGTTTAACTCTTGAGAACTGTATCTTTGTTACAAGTATACTTGGAAGGTGCAAGTAAGGTTTGGTTTTATTGTGACAATATTAAAAAAAACAGAGAGAAAGGGGATTGTACTGGAAGAAGAGGAAAATGGAGGTAAAATGGGATAAATTACATCTCATGAAGAGGCAAAAAAATCTATTACAATTGAGGAAAAGAAAGAAGGGGGATGAACATTGGGCAAACCTTACTCTCATCAGATTTGGCTCAAATAGAGAATATCAAACATATTTAGCTTCACAGAGAAAGTTGTCTCCACTATAGGGAAGTAGGAGAGGAAAGGGGAAAGAAAAAGGGGAGGCTAATAGAAGGGAGAACAGAAGTTGAAGGGGAAAGGTATAAGAAAGGGGGAGGAGCTATAAAAGAGGAGGGCTGTTTGAGGGAGGTGGTGGTCAGAAGCAAAGTACTAGGGAGGAGGGAAAGTGAGAAAGGAAAGAGAAAAGTATAACTTGGGGAAATAAGGTGGCAGGAAATATAGAATTAGTTATTTAAACTGTGAATGTGAATGGGATGAACTCTCCCATAAAATGGAAGTAGATAAGCAGACTGGATTAAAAACCAGAATCCTACAATATATTGTTTACAAAAAACACATTTAAAACAAAGTGATATATACAGAATAAAGGTAATAGGCTGGAGCATAACCTATTATGCTTCTGCTAAAGGGATGTGATACTGATTTCAGATCAAGCAAAAGCAAAAATAGATCTAATTAACAGAGATAAGAAAGGCAACTACATCTTGTTAAAGAATACCATAAATAATGAAGTAATATTAGTACTAGACATATATGCTTGGTGCATATAGGATCCAAATTCCTAGAGGAGAAGTTGTGAGAGCTGCAGGAAGAATTAGACAGCAAACTATATTAGTGAGGGTTTTCAACCTTGCTCTCTCAGAACTACTAAATCAAACCGCAAAATAAATAAGAAAGAAGTTAAGAAGGTAAACAGAATTTTAGAAAAGTTGAGTATGACAGAAATTTGAATGGAGACAAAAAGGAATATACTTTTTTTTCTCGGTGGTACATGGAGCCCACACAAAAATTGACCATATATGAGGCATAAAAACCTCAAAATCAAATGCAGCAAGGCAGAAATAGTAAATGCATCTTTTCCAGATCATGATGCAATAAAAACTACACGGGATAAAAGGCTAGGGGAAAATAGACCAAAAATGAATTGGAAACTAAATAATTTAATCCTTTTTTTTCTTGTTTGCTGAGGAAATTGGGGTTAAGTGACTTGCCCAGGGTCACACAGTTAGGGAATGTTAAGTTTCTGAGACCAGATTTGAATTCAGGTCCTCCTGACTTCAAGGCTGGTGCTCTAACCACTGCGCCACCTAGCTGCCTCTAAATAATCTAATCCTAAAGAATGAGTAGATGAAACAACAAATCACAGACATAATCAATAATTTAATCCAAGAGAATGACAATAATGAGACAACATAAAATTAATGGGATGCAGTCAATACAATTCTTAGGGAAAGTTTTATATCTCTAGATGTTTTCTTCCATAAAATAGAGAAAGAGAAGATCAATGAATTGGGCTTGCAACTAAAAAAGTTAGAAAAAGAACAAATTGAAAACCCACCATTTAAATGTCAAATTTGAAATCTGAAAATAAAAGAGATTAGTCAAACTGAAAGTAAGAAAACTATTGAATCATTAAACCAAATTAAGATTTGGCTTTATGAAAAAAACAACAAAACAGGTAAACCTTTAGTTAATTTGATTAGAAAAAGGAAATAAGAAAATCACATTGTTAGTATCAAAAATGAAAAGGGAGAATTTTCCATCAATGAAGAAGAAATGAAAGCAATAATTAGCAGCTATTTTACCCTACTCTATGTCAATAAATTTCATACTTTAAGTGAAATGGATGAATACTTAGAAAAATATAGATTGCTCAGATTAATAGAAGAATAAATAAATTACTTAAATAGTCCCATTTTAGAAAAAGAAATTGAACAAGTTATTAATCAGCTGATATAATAAGCAAATTAGATCTCTCAGATCTGTGGAGAAGGAAGGAATATTGGCCAAGGAAGAAAGGGAGTACATTATAGAATGCAAAAATAGATAATTTTGATTATATTAAGTTAAGAAAATTTTTGTACAAACAAAACCAATGCAGACAAGATTATAAGGGAAGCAATAAAACTGGGGAAAATTTTTATATCCAAGGGTTCTGATAAAGGCACCATTTCTAAAACAAAGAGAGTTGATTCAACTTTATAAATATTCAAGCCATTCTCCAATGGTGAAAGGAAATGAACAGATAATTTACAGATGAAGAAATTGAAACCATTTGTAGTCATATGAAAAGGTGCTCTAAATCACTATTGATCAGAGAAATGCAAATTAAGACAACTCTGAGATACTAATTTATACCTCTCGGGTTGGCTAAGATGACAGGAAAAGATAATGATGAAAGTGGGAAAACTGGGACACTAATACATTGTTGGTGGAATTGTAAACCTATCCAACCATTCTGGAGAACAATTTGGAACTATGCTCAAAGGGTTATCAAACTGTAGTTTGATCCAGCAGTGTTTCTACTGAGCTTATATCACAAGAGATCATAAGGGAGGTAAAGGCCCCACATGTGCAAAAAAGTTTGTGGCAGCCCTTTTTGTAGTGGCAAGAAACTGAAAACTTAATGGATGCCCTTCGACTGAAGAATGGCTGAATAAGTTATAGATTGTGAATGTTGTGGAATATTATTGTTCTGTAAGAAATAATCAGGAGGATGATTTTAGAGAGACCTGAACTAATGCCAAGAGAAATGAGTAGAACAAGGAGATCATTGTGCATAGTAACAACAAGATTATACAATAATCAGTTCTGATGAACGTAACTCTTTTCAACAATGAGGTGATTCAGGCCAGCCCATGGTCTTGTGATGGAGAGAGCCATCTGCAATCAGAGGGAGGACTGTGGGGACTGAATTTAGAGCATAACATCCTATTTTCACATTTTTGTTGTTTGCTTGCATTGTGTTTTCTTTCTCATTTTTTCATTTTTGATCTGAATTTTCTTGTGCAGCACCATAATTGTGGAAATATGTATAGAATAATTGCACATATTTAACAAACATTGGAATACTTGTTGTCTAGGGCTGGGGGTGGAGAAAAGAGGAAAAAAATTTGGAATATAAGATTTTGCAAGGGTGTGTGTTGAAAATTATCTATGCATATGCTTTGAAAATAAAAAAGCTTTAATAATAATAAAAATAAAAGCATACTCCAATTGATAAATGATCAAAAGCTATGATCTAAGCCAAAGAGCTGTAGATCCATGCACATCTTTTGACCTAACAATAGCATTACTAGACATGAGTACCAAAAGAGATTTGGAAAAAATAAAACAAAAAAAAGGAAAATGGCTTATATGTACAAAAAATATTCATAGCAGCTCTTTTCCCAGGACAAAAAAGAATTGGAAATTGAGGGAATGCCCATCAATTGGAGAATGGCTCTATAAACTGTGATATGTGTTTGTGATAGAATATTATAGTTCTCTGGGAACTGATAAGCAGTATGCATTCAGGGAAAAAAATATCTGAAAAGTCCTCCATGAAGAAAGAGAAATATACCATATGCAAAGTAATAGCTATGTTCTGGGATGACCAGCTATAAATTCTCAGTAGTATAATCATTCATGACTTCTCTGAAGGAGTTATGATGAGAAATTCTATCCATACCCAGAAAAGGAACTGATTGTGCCTGAATACAGATGGTAGCACTCTCTCTTTCTCTATCTCTTTCTTTGTTTTAAACTTAATTTTTCTTGAGGGTTTTTGTATTCATTAAGGTGGGAGATCTATGTTTTCTTTCACAGTTTGACTTTTATGGAGATGTTTTGTATAACTTTACATGTGATTTCTTAATTGTGGGTAGGGATAAGAGAGAAAAACTAGAACTCAAAAATCTTAAAAACAAATGTAAAAAAAATTGTTTTGAATGTAACTGGGGAAAAATATTTAATTATAAACAAAAAACCAACAAAATAAATAAATAAATAGTTAGAGCTCATTAGTCTCATCCTTTCTCAAATTGTATGCTGAAGTTAGAAATCCTTAAAAAAATTTTATTTCTTCAGTATGTTGAAAGTATCATTGTGAATTCCTCTTTATGCTATTAATTTGCTTAGCTAGCTTTTTCTTCATAGATGGTGTAAAGAGCCCAGCTATCCAAGTCACATGTCAAATTATCAAAATATTTTAATTAATAGAGTTCCAATTAATGAAGTTCCACTGGTCCAGCTGGAATGTATTAGCAATAGCATGGGACCATCTTCCATGACAGGGCACTCAGGTTGTATTCACACATTCCCACAATGCACATGTGGATCAAATCATGGTCTATTCCCACTTTTACATAAATGTGGGCAAAAGCAATGGATAACATTCTCCTCTTGGTGTGTGGTAAAGACCATGTGTAACCTCTTGCTTCTCCAGATGTGAATGCATTAATTTTTATCTTGACTTTTGGGGGGCATGTAAAAAATCACTGATTCTAAAAATAAAACTTTTTACTCCAAAAATAGTTTCCTACAAAATAGTGATCCAGAACCCCCACATTCAGCATTGGACTTTCTTACTGACGTTCTCCATGGAAGGGAGAATATGGAGAATGAAGCAACTAACCACAATCATGGCATTCTAACACCAAAACATAATGACTTCTGAGCTACATAGTGGTTATACAGTGAATAATGACATCACATATGCTCATATCAATGGACATGGCAAATGGCTGATCCCCTTGGCTTTTTTTTTTAGTTTTTCTTTTATGAGGAATATTTTATTTTTTATTATGAACTTAAAAAACAGGAATATTTTAACAGGTAAATTAGAAGAGAAAAGAAGATTGTACAGAAAATTATGTACTTCTGTTAAGTGAGTTTGGGCTTTAAGAAATAAATTTAACATGTAAGTAATAGTGATAGCTAACATTTATATAAAAGTTTCAAGGTTTTTAGATGATTTATGTATATTATCTCATTAGATCTTCACCATAACTTAATGATATAGGTGCTATTATTATCCTCATTTTACACATTAAGAAACTGAGGCAGACAAATGTGAAATGGCTTGCCTTGGGTCTTACAGTTTTTAGGGTTTGAGGGTAGATTTGAACTTGGGTCTTCTGTGCTCCAAATTCAGCCCCCTCCCTACTTTGTCATTTATCTGTTTTTGTTTATCTATGCCCCTTTGTGAAGTTCTTTTTTGTTTTCCTGTTCTTTTTCAGATGTCTCACTTATACATTTTTTTCTGCATTACTATTGCTTCCCAACAACCCTCCCTATCATCATTCCCAATGTTATGGCCCCAAGGAAGTCCTCCATTTTATTAATTAAGTAAAACAAATCAAGATGGTGGCTATATCTGAAAACGTCTGCCTCATTCTGACTGGGATTCATTGCTGTGATTCTTTCTTTAGTTGGTTCTGTAATTGACTATTTCCATTTCCAACTCTGTTTCTATCCTCAGCCCTCCCTGATTCTCTGTTTATCTGAATTTGATCCTTGTTTGTATATTGGACTATGTTTCTGACTTCAGTTTTGGGAACTTTGTATACTTCACTTGTTGCCATAGTTGCATTCACATCCACATATAATACACTTTGCCTCCTATCTTGGGCCCTCCTCCTGGCACAAGCCACTGGAATCAGGATTGGATGTTTTCAGAGATATGTGTAAAAATGCATCTCAAGTGGTAGAATGTAAATATATACATCTGAATGATTGCAGTTGGTAGTCCAGTTGGCTAATTCCAGCATTTTATTATTTTTTTAATTATTAAAGCTTTTTATTTTCAAAACATATGCACGGATAATTTGACAACACTGAACCTTTCATAGCCTTGTGTTTCAGATTTTCCCCTCCTTCCCCCCATCCCATCCCCTGGATGGCAAGCAATCCAATATATGTTATACATGTTAAAATATATGGTAAATCCAATATATGTACACATATTTGTATAATTATCTTGCTGAACAAAGAGATCAGATCAAAAAGGAAAGAAAATGGGGCAACTAGCTGGTGCAGTGGATAGAGCACCAGCCCTGAAGTCAGGAGGACCTGAGTTCAAATCTGGTCTCAGACACTTAGCACTTCCTAACTGTGTGACCCTGGGCAAGTCACTTACTTCCAATTGCCTCAGCAAAAAGAAAAAAAAGAAAAAGAAAGAAAGAAAACGAATAAGAAAACAAAATGCAAACAAATATCAACAAAAAGTGTGAAAATGCTATGTTGTGAACCACACTCAATTCACACAGGCCTCTATCTAGGTGTAGATGGCTCTCTTCATCACACAATCATTGAAACTGCCCTGAATTATCTCATTGTTGGAAAGAGTTATGTTCATCAGAATTGATTGTCCTATAATATTGATGTTGCTGTGTACAATGATCTCTTGATTCTGCTCATTTCACTCAGCATCAGTTCATGCAAGTCTCTCCAGACCTCTCTGAAATCGTCCTGCTGGTCGTTTCTTACAGAACAATAATATTCCATAACATTCATATACCATAATTTATTCAGCCACTCTCCAATTGATGGGCATCCACTCAGTTTCCAGTTTCTAGCCACTACAACAAGGGCTGCCACAAACATTCTTGCACATGTGAGTCCCTTTCCCTCCTTTAAGATCTCTTTGGAATATAAGCCCAATAGAAACACTGCTGAGTCAAAGGGTGTTTACAGTTTGATAACTTTTTGAGCATAGCTCCAAATTGCTCTCCGGAATGGTTGGATCTGTTCACAGTTCCACCAACAATGTATCAGTGTCCCAGTTTTCCCACATCCTCTCCAACATCTTTTCCTGTCATCTTAGCCAATCTGACAGGTATGTACTGGTATCTCAGAGTTGTCTTAATTTCCATTTCTCTGATCAATAGTGATTTGGAGCATCTTTTCATATGACTAGAAATAGTTTTAATTTTTTCATCTGAAAATTGTCTGTTCATATCCTTCGACAATTTATCACTTAAAGAATGGCTTGAATTCTTATAATTTTAAGTCAATTCTTTATATATTTTAGAAATGAGGCCTTTATCAGAACCCTTAAATATAAACATGTTTTCCCAATTTATTGCTTCCCTTCTAATCTTGTCTGCACTAGTTTTGTTTGTATAAAACCTTTTAAACTTAATATAATCAAAATTATTCATTTGGTGTTCAATTATGAGTTCCATTTCTTCTTTGGTCACAAATTCCTTCCTTCTCCACAGATCTGAGGTAAACTATCCTATGTTTTTCTAATTTGTTTATAATATCATTATGTCTAAATCATGAACCCATTTCTATCTTATCTTGGTATATGGTCTTAGGTGTGAGCCAATGCCTAGTTTTTTCCATACTAGTTTCCAATTTCCCTGGCAGTTTTTGTTAGTTAAATAGTGAGTTCTTATCCCAAAAACTAGGGTCTTTGAGTTTGCTAGACCAGAATTTTAGAGTCAGAATAATTTAGTCATGGAATCATAGGCTATTAAGAAGTGGAGAGGACCTTAGAGATTATTTAGTGAAACCTTTCTTGTTCAGGAATTCCTTCTCTAACATCCCCAAAGAGCTTTTATCTAGACTCTGGTTGAACAGTTTCAGTGATGGAGCAGCTCATTACATTTTCATATAATTCTAATTATTAGAAAATTCTTTGTTATGTTGAGCCAAAATCTAGTTCCCTGCAATTTTCACCCATTAGTTCTAGTTTCCTTTTGGGAGCTATAGAGAGTATGTATGCTCACATGGCAGTCCTTCAGGTATTTTAGGACTGCTATTGTATCCCCACATAAGTCATGGCAGAAGTCCTAGATGGTGCAGTGGATAGAGCTGTAGGCTTGGAATCAAGAACATTCGTCTTCCTGAGTTCAATCTGGTCTCAAATGACACAACTAGCTGTGTAACCTTGGACAAGTCACTTAAGCATGTTTGTTTCCATCTCCTCATCTGTAAAATGAGCTGGAGAAGGAAATGACAAACCATTCCAGTGTCTTTGCCAAGAAAATCCCAAATGGGGTCATAAAGAATCAGGTACAACTAAAATTGTGAACTTAATCTAATGATTTTGGAGAGCAATCTAGAATTATGCTGAAAGAGTTATTAAACTGTCTCTACCCTTTAATGCAGTAATATCACTACTAGGGCTATTTCCAGAGATGATCAGGGGAAAAAGAAAATAAACTATATGTATGTGCTTTTCTTATAAGAAATGATAATTCGATCTTACAAAAATATGGGTAGACATGTACAAAATAATAAAGAGTGAAATAAGCAGAACCAACAGAACATTGGGTACAACAATAGCAATATTGTTTTAAGAATGACTTGGAATATTAATTACAAAGGACACATGAAGGAAGGTACTATGTGCATCCAGGGAAAGAAATGATAAATAGAAGTATGTATAGAATAATTTTACTATACACACACACATACATACATACATACACATACATATTTGTGTCTAATGGTAGCCATTTCTAGAGTGAGGAAGGGAAGAAAAATAAAGGAAAAAAATAAATTTACATAAAACTTTATTATATATTTAAACAGAATAGCATGTTGTATATAATAAGTTTGCAATTTCATGTGTAATCTTTTTCATTATACTATGTTATGGAAATGATTGTTTTATCCCACAAATTAAAAAAATTTAAAAAGTCTTTTTTTATTTTTTAAAAACTGTTCAACCAGAGTCTAGATAAAATGCTATTTCCTATCTCCAGAATGCTTTCCCTCCTTTCTGCTATTTCTTAGAATCCCTAACTCCTTCCAGGCTCAAGTGACACCTCTACAAGAGGGTTTTCGTGATTTCCTCCAGGTATTAGGACACTTCTCTATCACAAAATGATGATTTTGTATTTACTTGATGTATATCATGTATTTATTGACCTGTATATATTTAGAATATAAACTCTTCAGGCACAGGGACTATTTCATTTTTGTCTTTATGTTACCTAGGTCCAGAACAGTATCTGGAACATAATAAGAGTTTAATCAGTTTATTCAATTGAAGGGAAAGATCTTTCTAATTGGTTGGATACTGTATCCCACCTGGGATAGGAGGAAAAGGAGATAGTAAAGACAGGAGTGAGGGAAAAGGAAAATGGGTAGATTTTTTTGGGTTGGTGTGGTAAGGGGTCTTTTTGGACACTTGAACCCCTGGCTGGTTGGGTGTGACTTCTTGCTAAAAATCAATGAGTCTTAGCTTCCCAGTTTCTGAAGCTCCACATCTGGTTCCTGCTACTATTCCAGCTTTAACATAATGGGTTCTTTGGGATTTTGGAAATGTCTAACCACAGTACTAGACTCAGTCATATCCTGTGGGGGCTTATTTTCTCAGGCTGACTATGTAGTGGATAAACATGACATGCTTTAATGTTTTCTAAATTTACTTGCCATTAATTTAATGGACTTGCCCCCTGTTACTGTTGAGTCCTTTTGAAAAAAACTGCTAAGAATTTTGGCTCAAAAATAAGATTCAAATTTACATAGCATTTTTAGAGGGGGAGGAGGAAGATATATTGCACTTAAAAGTCTCTAACTCTCCATATGTGAAATTTTTTTAAAAAGTGTACATAAGGGTTTGCTTGGCCAGATATCTGCCTCATGCAGCAAATGAAAGGGATATCTAGACCATCTCTTTCTTTTTGTTCTCACTTAGAGGTGGCAGCTGCTGTATCCTTTATTGAATCCATGTTGGGCAAAGGAACAGAAGAAAACGTGAAGACAGAGGAAAAAGAAGAAATAGAGGGGAGCAGAGAAAGCAGGAAATGTAATGGAAGTGAGAAATAGGGAGAAAGGGAAGGCTGGTAGACAAGAAAGGGAAAGGGAAAGAAAAGAGGGAACTATTTTGATTATTCAGTGAACAGATTACGTGAGCTTGTTTTTCCTTTCATTCTTGATTCTCAATATTGGGCTGTTTCTCTGCTTGTGAATATATTTTTAAAGGCTGGGTAAAGATGTTTGTGAGAGAGAGAGACAGACAGACAGAGACAGAGAGACAGAAATAGAGAAAGAGACAAAAAGACACAGAGAGAGAGAGAGAGAGTAAGAAAGAGAGGGAAAGAGAAACAGAGACAGAGTCAGAGAGACAGCAAGAAAGAGACAGAGCAAGAGAGACAGAGAGACAAAGAGAGAGAGAGACAGAGAGAGACATATACACACAGAGAGACAGAGACAGAGAGAAAGAAATAGAGAAAGAGACAAAAAGACAGAGAGACAGAGTAAGAAAGAAAGGGAAAGAGAAACAGAGACAGAGTCAGAGAGACAGCAAGAGAGACAGAGCAAGAGAGACAGAGAGATAAAGAGAGAGAGACAGAGAGGCAGAGAGATACATATACACACAGAGAGACAGAGAGAAAGAAAAAGAGATAGAGACAGAGAGACAGAGGGAGGGAGTGAGAGACAAAGAAAGAGACAGACAGAGCAAGAGAGACAGAGAGACAAAGAGAGAGACAGAGAATCAGACAGAGAGAGACAGAGAGAGACAGAGAGATTCAAAACAGATTAATTTCATTCCTTAGTAGAAATTAATAAATGGGGCAGCTAGGTGGCGCAGTGGAGAGAGCACCAGCCCTGAAATCAGGAGGACCTGAGTTCAAATCTAATCTCAGACATTTCCTAGCTGTGTGACCCTGGGCAAGTCACTTAACCCCAACTGCCTCAGCAGGAAAAAAAAAAGAAAAAAGAAAAAAAAAGAAAGAAATTAATAAAGGCATGGTCATGAAAGGGGTTTAAAACGTTGGCTAAAACAAAGTTTTGAGAATGACAAAAGACTTTTATTTTGGTACCACCTAGATCACAAAGTTGTGAGGAAGAAACTTTAGATTGTAAGTTCCTTGAGGGTAGGGACTGTTTTTTGCCTCTTTTTTATCCACAGTGCTTCGGACACAGTAGGTGCTTAATAAATGTTTGTTGATTGATAAAACTCATAGCACTATAGAAAATGAGCATATTATTATTATTATCTGTGAATTCCTGTTTTTACTATAATCAATGACAATAGTAATAAAGATAACAATCATGTTTTACCACTAAAATGTTTTACTCTCTAGTTTATTTGATTCTCCATCATGAAGCTAAACTTTAACCGCAATAAAATTCACTCATTTAAGTGCCCATGACCTCAGAGTGGCAGAGTTAAGCTTCAAACCTAAACCTTTCTACTCCCAAGTTACAGCTAGAGTTTTTTTCCATTATACTTCTGCTGTTCCTCAAAATTTTTTTGAAACTAAATAATTTTGTTATATCCCACATCAGGAAAACTAGCTAGCGATATAAAGAACATGCAAAGAAAAATGTCAGAGACAAGAATATGATAACAAAGAGCACTAAGGTTTTAAGAGGCAAAAGAATGCAGTAGAATAGTGATGGTGACATGGAGAAACTGAGAGATTGGGGGGAGCAAAGGGAAGGAGGTGGGGCTTTTTTCAGGGAGCCAGGGGTCACCATGGTCTTCCTCAGCTGCAAGAAGAACTGGTGTCCCTTTTTCTAGGCCACTCTTTCTGAGCCCATAGATTGGGAAATATAAGCAAAGAAGGTTAAGTCACCATATTAAATTCCTCCCAGAAGCTGGGTTTGGTCCTGATTTCAATAGCCTTTCTCTAAGACACATCCTATTTCTAAGAATCCTTCCTGCTCTTGTCAAAATTCTTGCAACATGTAACAGAAGTGCCAGGAAAAATACAGCAGACACAAAGTTAATCAGAAAAAGGTGAGGAAAAATATTACAGATGTTATTGATTACCTACATGGGGAAAATCAAAACCCTTATAATTTTCATATGTGTACTCTATATGACAGATTTAAAATGAATTTAACTTTATGATTTTCTGTTTAAAAAGCCAGATTCTCAAGTACCTATTCACTGAGTTCACATTTAATATTTTCAAAATCCAAATGAAAAAGAGCTTTGATGTCACTGGCCCACCTGGATAAAGTTCAAATGTTCATAATTACTGATCATGTACTAGGCACTCATTGAGCTTATGTGTTACACCTCATGTTCAGCCATGAGTTAAAATTGCACAAAAACCTGAGGCTAATAAAATATTCAATATAAACTAAAAACATTGGCAGAAATCTACCTGAGGAGTAAAGACCATTGATGTCATGACTTCATAAATTAAGATATTTATACCTGAAGAAGCTTGAGGCAGTATGGACTTCTGCTTTGGTTTACATGGAACCACAAACATTAACCCATTCCTTAGAGTTCACATTGGATGTTAACCTCTTTTTTCCCTAAAAAATCAACAACCACTGCCACTGGCATTTCATCTAGGTAAGCAAAAGCTACTGGATAGTCTGTGTACCTGATGAACAACCTATGGATTCCATGGATATGAACATATTGTTAAAAGACCATCTAACCATTGTAAGGCATCTAACAGACTGGTTGGAGCCCTCCGGATTAATGACAGAACCTAGCAGGAATAGCCCAGAAGGGAGTATAATATACATTGCTACAATGAGTGTTAGGATTGATGATATTATAGATTCATTAAATATAAACCCATACTCTTATAGTAACATAGGATCATATATTTCTAATCTATGAATTGGTTGAGGCCTTAGAATTCAATTTCCATCCACATCTCTACATAATAAAAAGGGACCAAACCTGGAAAGATTCTATATTTGTTTTTTTGGCAAACATCCTAGTTGACCTATGCTAGTTTACTTTATCATGACTAATTTGATAAAATAGTATAGCAACTAAAAGCCATGACTTCAAATATTCTTTTTGGTTCAGAAAAGTAAGCAATATAATTACAACCCTGAATTTTATCAATTTTTAATTACAAATAATTCATTGGTCAGAATTTTTCCAATTTCTGCAATGCTGATTAATATGTCAAGAGACTTTTACATTTAAATTTAATTTCATGGCAGACTAATATAACACAGAACTGTAGTATCTAATGGACATTTTTTTAGTTGGTCTTACCCTAAACACAAGTTCTTTAAGTAACTGGTAGAATCCATCAGGTTTGAGTTATAAATAAACAGCATGTGTATAGGAGAAAAGGAAAACTTAACCTAAAATAATCATCCTCGGCCTGTGATTAAGATGAAGAGAATGAGTTGTACTGAGGAGTCTTTTGACTGGCTTGGGATCAGAGAAAATAGGTTTTTTATTTTTCTCCCAACATGGCATTTAGTGGAATCCCAACCACAAAACTTTGCTCGCTGATATAAACGCCTTCCTGAAGGCTTACTATATTCCTGTGCTGTGAGGTTTCTTGTTCCAGTGTTCAGAAAGGACATTTCTAGGCCTTGAGAGCATTTTTGGATGAGGATGAAATAGTGCTAATTCAATTCTTAATTTGGAAAGGGAACCCTGCCCAAGAAATGAATCCATGATGGTTGTCAGATGGGACCAGTTCCTGTAGACAACTCTGTTACTGCTCTAAAAGATGCTGGGCCTTGGTGGTAAGGACATGGGAATACTGAAATTAATTGAAGCTAATCAATATGACGGCTTGTCCTTCACAATGCTGATATACTCAAACATTAATAGAAGATGGTGTTGGACTGATCCTTAAACTGCTGAAATGGTGGCCATTATGTGCCAGTTGTTAAAAGGAAAAAAAAGAAAAGATTTGAGAAAATTTTCTGTTCTAACCCAATTACTGGCAATGACCCAGTGGAAACTAAAGAAGTTGAAGTTTTGTACTTTGAAAAGTCACCAGAATCCAGGATGAAATGGGCTTCAAAATTAAATCTGTCTTTCCAATGAAAACTGGAAACCCATCTGCGCAAGTGTTGGCAAAAATCATTACTTTGCTATACAGCCTGTTCAATCAGAATGAAATATTAAGCAGGTGCTGTTCCATTTCAGATCATCTGGAAAAGAGCATTTATCAAGTCTGGGATGGTGGTAATAGGGAGAGACCCCCAGCAGCTCATAAGTTTGCAAGATGCTAACAGATGACCCTCAGGACTCTAAAAATGGAAATGAATGAAGATGATTCTCGGAATTCCATTCCTGGAATTGGCTATCCTGTGTTAAATCAAATTCCTTATTGGTAATCATCCATGTGGATTTTTTTTTCCATTTGCATTTTGAAACACTAATGGTTGGCACCACACCCATATTTGTGCCATGGCTTCCAGAAAGAACACATGATGGGAAGAACTGTGGCTTTCAACCAACATAAGCCTGGAAAGAAGCCCCTTACTAATGGCTAACTTTTTGCCCCGTCATTTTGCAGCAAGAAGTCAGTGAGAGGACTGGGAAGGAAGGAAGGAAGGAAAAGGAAGGGAACAAGTTTTATCAAGTGCTTATTACATGTCAGGAACTATGCTAAATGCATTTCAAATATTATGTTGGGTAGGGAGAAGAGGTCAAAATTTGGACAATTATTGTCATTGTTGCTGCTGTCCCTTTCTTCTCCTTCCTCCTACTGCCACCAACTCTGCCCCATTTATGAAGGGTGGGATTTATAACCTGCTCTTAAAGATTCACATAGGGTAGAACATTTATTACAAGAAGGAGGGTTTCCATTTTACCTGATAATAATGCCTATAAATGAGAAAAATATGGAAATAGATTTTCAGGTGCATTTTAATTGAACATATTAATTTAATTAATAGAGATGAACTCTAGACAATCAGGGAAAATAAGATTTCATGTAGTGGGCACTGGGTGAGTACTGATATTCTGGTTAGGTGCCCTGATAATCTTAGGGTAGGTAAATCTAAAACACACTAATAATTTAAAATAGCTCATTGCTTTCTACATGTCCATAAAATGTTAGATTTGGAAGGTACTTTAGAGGTTATCTAATCCAATGTTTCATTTTTACAGATAAGGAAACTGAGGTCCAGTTTGCTTACATGCCTTGCTCATGTTTTCATACTTAGTTGCTTTTATCCAGCTGTCCTGATTCTGTGCCCTGCTCTGTAAACCCCAGAATCTTTTTTAACATACCAGTATGGGTCACCTTAATTTGTCTTACAGTTAACCCAAATGGGTATTTCTGCCTCTCAGAGGATATAGACTAGATTCCCAAGGTAGAATTTTTTTTTAAATTCAATTATACTGCAGAAAGGGAAATTTTGAAAGGGTATAGATGATTCCTTGAGTATATCACACAATTGTCCCATTAGGAAGAAAGCATCAGAGGCCAAAGGAAAGTATTATTTTCTGTACAACTGAACTAACACACATTTGTTGTGTATCTTTGTGTGGCACAAAGTCTGTAGTGAAAACAAAGAATTACAAAAAACTGTCCTTGTCATCAGTAAATTTTGGATGTAATTGAGAGATATAAGGTAAATATACACAAAAAGATAACTCACAGTGCAAGCCAGTATTAGATAAGTGCCAAAGGAGCAGAACAGAACATTGGCTCTGGTCTAGTTAGTTGGAGAAGGTATTTCAGAAATGGTATAATCTGAATTGCATTTAGAAAGACGGATATAATTTTGAGGTGGAAAGGAACAGGGAATATTATATATATATATATATATATATATATATATATTGCTGAGGCAATTGGGATTAAGTGACATATTTTTGTGATACATATATATATATATATATACATATATATATATATATGTTTTGGTTTGTTTGGGTTTTTTGGTTTGTTCTGTTTTTTTTGTTGTTGTTGAGGCAACTGGGATTAAATGTCATATTTTTGTGATATATATGTTTTTGTTTTGCTTTGTTTTGTTTTGTTTTGTTTTTTGCTGAGGCAATTGGGATTAAGTGACTTGCCTGCGCCACCTAGTTGCCCCAACAAGGAAAACATTCTGAGTTTGTGGAATGTAGGTGAAGTGAAGGAGAGTATTGTGAGCAAAGGTAAAGAAAAGGGCAGGAGGACAAAGGCACAACTAAAAGGGCAGAACAAAGGCAGGAGCTCCCTGACCTCTCCCCCAGCTGCTCCAAATCCCTTTAAATAATGGCTCTAAACAAATGTTAGAGAGTCAGAACACACAAAAAGATGGAGTGGAACACTTTTCCGCTGATGACAGATTAGCAGGTGAACAGGAAACATCCGTGGCACCAGGATGGGAGTCCAGCATGCAGTACCAGTGCAGGCAGCCCCAGCACAGCCCAGCCAAGCAGGGACGGGCCTGGGGCCTCTGAATCAGCAGCAGCACTGGTGGCTTCGAGACCTCTCAGCCCAGAGACATCAAAGAGGCCGTAGAAGGCCAGCAGGAAAGGTTTGTCAGTGGTGCGAGGGCCTTGGGAAACCAGCAAACCAAGCGTGGGCATGGGCAGTGGCGGCAGCAGTTTCCAGAGACTCACATGAGGTACAATGGGGTGGGATGCTCCTAGAATTTAGGGCGCAGTGCTTGTGGTGGGGTCCCTCTGGGGTCAGCTGGGCCAGAACTCCTTAGTGCACCTCTCACCTTGGAAGTGGAGCCCTGCTTTGTCAAGGACTTGAAGGCTAAGTGATGAGCAGACAACAGAAAAAGATTCTGACCATAGAAAGTTATTATGGTGACAAGGAAGATCACAAAGGCAAGACTCCTACATCCAAAGCCACCAAGAAAAATAAGAATTGGTCTCAGGCTATGGAAGAGCTCAAAAGGGATTGTGAAAATCAAGTAGGAGAGAAAGAGGAAAAATCAGGAAGAAAACTGAAAATAGTACAAAAGGAAATACAAAAAACGAATGAGGAGAATGCCTTAAAAACTGGCCAAATTTACTATCTCACTAACCATGGTGAGTTTTCCAAATCTTTTCATCTTTCTTCATACTTCCTATGGTTCTCTCTCTCCTCAGCTTCTCAGCTGAGATCTTTGTCTCATTTCAATGAAAAAAAAATGAGGCCATTTACTGAGAGCTCCTTCTTTTCTCCTCTTCCTTATCTTATATCACCTGGATGGCTTCTGTCTTTGTCTGTTCCTTTACTCTTGTCTCAGACGATGAGGTGACCCTTCTCCTTGCCAAAGCAAACCCCCTTCTTCAGCAGATTTCCACCTCTATAATCCCCACTCTCTCACTCATCTTTAATCTCTTATGAGCTGCTTCTCTGCTGCTGACAAACTCACATCTCCTTTATGCTTGAAGAACCCTTCATCCATTCATCCCTGATAACTACTCTTTCGTATCTCTCTCTCCTTTAGTGGCTAAACTCAATGCAAAGGTCATCTGCAATCCTAACTTCCACTTTCTTCTCAATTTTTTTTTACTCACTGCAAACTGGTTTCCAACCTATTCATTCAATTCAAACAGTCCTCTCCAAAGTTATTAATGATCTCTTTTTTTTCTCTCTCCGATTCTCTTCCCCTCTCTCTCTTCTTCCCTCTTTCTCTCTACTCCCTTTTCTCTTTCTTTCCCTTCTTCCTTCTTCCTTTTTCCCCTCCCCTTCTCCTGTCTCTCCCTCACTTTTGTATCATCTTCTCTCCACCCTCCCATTTCTTTGTCTTTCCTGAATGACATCTTTATTAAAGAAAATTTTAACAACCCTAAACTCTCCTAAAGTACCATCAGTCTTTGCATTAAAATACAAAGCAATGATAGCAGGACTTTCTTTTAAGTCTTAGTATCAAATGTCTTCTCTCACTTTAATTTTACATTACTGTGGGGATAGCGGAAGGTAAATTAAAATAATGCATATGAAGCTTGGATATCTTCCATGATTAGCCAGGTTTAGTAAAAGTTGGTGGTTTTCTTCCTAATTCTATATAGACAGATCCAGGTTCTGGAAAGTTGGGATCAACTTAGAGATGTTTTCAAAAATTTGCTATTAAAAAGGTTAGGACAGGTTCAAGCAGAATAACAGAGAAGAAATGAGGGTCCATTTTCTTCTAGAAATAAAATTTCTGAAGACACCTAGTTCTTTAGTTATTTTCAAAATGTCTAGAAAAAGAAGGGTAGAAGGGAATTTAACCATGAGTTTTGAAATGCTGTCCATGTAAGGAGATTATGGCTGTCTTTTTGTTGTGGGGAGAACAAGATTGGCTATGTTTTAGCTATGGAATTTGAGAGTTGACAGCTAATTGGGTGTTAAGAGTGAATTGCTCAGTTCATATGGGATTTACTATCAGGTTTCTTTCAGAAACAAACATTCAGTCTTCTTTTCTCTTTGGCAAAGAAATAAACTTTTAAAAAGCAGCTGGGATGCTATTTTTCCATCTCTTTGGTGGGTAGACTCAGAATGAAAGGAGTAAGTGGTACAGCTGCTTTCAAGGCTATAACTGGAGATATCATAGAAGTGGACAAAGGCTACTACCATCATTAGAATATTGAAAATTTGATGTGATTGGAATTATATTTCAAAATTTCCAGTCACAAGGAAGAACCCACCTCATTTGGCCCACTGTTATGGCCATGACAAAGCCTTTTTTGCAATAGTGAAGTGCATGGTGAACACAACTCCCCTCAAACCAACTCCCCAAAACATATATTACTGTTCTTGTTTGCTATGTTTAGGGAGTATATGAGTGTGGTGAAATGCTCTCCTGGACCCAATGATGAAAGAGATGTCCAAGACATAGACAATGGAGGGGTAGATGTGCTGTGAAAAGCAGAAAAATTATTAATAGAGCTAGGGGACCAAACTTGCCACAATCTGTAGGTTAATTTCTAAATAGTCTGGTTTGGAAAATGACTGACTTTCTCCAAATAACAACTGATGGTAGGAAAGAGCCAGGAGAGCCAGGAGAAAATGAGACAGAGACTAGCACCCAGAAAAAAGAAAATAAAATTCTCAAAGATCACTTTCTCCTATGGAGAGACCACGAAGCACATATTTGGTCAGAGGATGATCAAGATTTCCCAGAAGAAAAAGAGCACAAAACCAAGAAGATGGCAAATATTGCCATTCTCACTTTGGATACAGAAGATGCTCTGAATACAGGAATGGAAGAGAAACCTGAGAGATCTGTGACCATGTAGAAGGCAGTTGTCCATGTGCCAGTGAGGTAGCACATCATCGGGACATAAGTCAGCATCTTCCCCATACTTCCTGGGCAAACAGTTCTGTTTTCTCCATGGCAAGGTGGGCTTGTTGGGGTAATATTAGTACCTGTTCTTATTGGAACACTGGTCATAGGTGTCTTTGTTCAATTGGGAATTGTTTACCTTTCTCTTCTAGCAGGGGATATAGCTCAGTCAATTCTATTGTCTTTGTTTCTTCATGATACTTTCTACTCTCTAGCTTTTCTCCTTATTCTCTTCTCACCTCTCTGATTGCTCCTTATTCTTCTTTGCTAGATTTTCATCCAGGTCATAACCATGGGCATTTCCTAAGGTTCTCTTCTCTTTATCTTCCATATTATTTTGTTTCATTATCTCATCATTGCCCATGAATTTATTTATCATCTTTAGGTGGATGACTCTCAGATCCATTTGCTCAGCCCCAATCTCTCCTCTGACCTTCTGTCTTGTATCTACAACTACTTAATGTGCCACAAATATACCAATCTCAACATAGCTAAAATTGAATTCAATTCAATGTATATTTATTTATTCTCAAATTCTGTCTTTTCTGAACTTTCTGTTATTCTTTAGGGAACCATCATCCTTCCTAGTTTGCAACCTAGTAGTCATCCTTAACTCCCTAATCTCTATCATCTCCTATGTCTAATTTATTGCTAAGTCTTGTTGATTCTACCTTTAGGGCCACATCTTTTATATACTACTCCTTATCTTCTTTCACATTGCTACCATCTGGGTGTAGACCCTCATCTCATGCCTGAATTATTTTAATGGTCTCCTGATTGTGCTCTCTGCTCCATCTCTTCTCAATTCAGTTCTTCCTTCACTCAGCTATCAAAGTGAAAAACCATAGATGTGTCCACATTACTCTTCTGATAAACTTCACTAGCTTCCCATTAACTCCATATTCAAGTATAAAATCCTCTGTTTGGCTTTTAAAGTCCAACATAACCTGGCCTCTTCATACCTTTCTAGTCTTCTTATATCTTACTCACTTCCATATATTCTATGATCCGGTGACATTTGACATTCTTGTTGTTGCTTTCATTGGTTATTCCCCAATGCCTGAAACTCTCTCCATTCTCCTCCCTCTCTCCCTCTCCCCCTCCCTCTCTCCTTCACTCCCCTTCTCCCTCCCTCCATCCCTCCTTTTCTCTCTCTCTCTCTCTCCTCTCCTCTCCTCTCCTCTCCTCTCCTCTCCTCTCCTCTCCTCTCCTCTCCTCTCCTCTCCTCGCCTCTCCTCTTCTCTCCTCTTCTCTCTCTCTCTCTCTCTCTCTCTCTTTCTCTCTCTTTCTCTCTTTCTCTCTCTGTCTCATTTTCCTTGGCTTCCTTCAAGTCTCAGCTGAAATTCTACCTTCTTTCTCAATCCCCCTTAATCTTAGCATCTTCCTTCTATGATTATCTCTAATTTATTCTGTGTATCTCTTGTTTGTACACAGTTTTATACACATTATTTTTCCTGTTATGTTATGAGCTATTTGAAGGCTTTATTTTTTTATTTTTTTGCATCCCCACTATTTAGCATAATGCCTTAAAATTCATTATTGAGTTGTTTTACTCACATCTGATTCTCCTTGACCACTTTTGTGGTTTTCTGAACAAGGGTACTGAAGTAGCTTGCCATTTTTTCTCTAGCCCATTTTACAAATGAAGAAACTGAGACAAACAGGGTAAAGTGACTTTCCTAGAGTCACCCTGCTAGTAAATGTCTGAGGCCAGATTTGAACTTGTTAAGATGAATCTTCCTGATTTCAAACCTATGTTCTGTCCACTGTATCACTTAGCTGTTAATACAGTAGGTACTTAATAAAATACTTGTTGACTAGATCTGAATTGACAGAAGTGAGATTTTAGGTGATCTAAACACAGATGTTTATCAAGAAGTTGACAATTAGAATCAAGCTCAGAGATTAAAAATAAAATGTTAGATTTGGAAGTCATATAAGTGATAAATAACACTATATTTATATAAGTAATCATTGATGTAAGAGAATTTGAGACCTCCAAGAAAGAGCAGGAAGATAGAATAGCCAAAGGATAACAATTAAATTTTAAGTTATACTCATAGGAAAAAACATCTGCATCTGGAATATTCTTCATCATTCTGCTTGCCACACCTCAAAAAGGAATAATGGAGTTTGTAGGGTACAAAGAAAGGTAAATAAAATGACAAAGGATGTGGAGGAGATTGGTATGGTGGAAAAAGCAACAGATATAGAAATTGGACACCTAGGTTCTACTGCCGGGTTTTTCACTAACAAGCTATAGAGCTTAGGGTAAATTAACCTTTCTGAGTTTCATTTTTTTTTAGTTTGTTTGCTTTTTGGAGGCATGGGAAGGAGGAGGAGGAAGTGCAGAGAATCAGGACTATGATTTCACTGGCATAGGAAATTCCATTCACCAAAATAGATCAGCACCTGCTTTGCAACATATGGTCTTTGAGAGTTGCATGGGGCACTGAGAAGGTAAGTTACTGGCCCAGAGTCATTCAAACAGAGGCAAGACTTGAATTTAACTCTTTTTGACTCTGGAACCAATGTTCTACCCTATTTTACCATGGCTGTCCCTTAGTTTACTTATTTCCAATTAAAGAGGACTGGATGACATAATCTCTAAATTCCCTTCCAGCCTCTTACTACTTTATGATGTAAGAGTCTGGACTAAAAAAAACAGTCTGAAGAGATAAGTGGTGAAAGGAAATGTGATAAAAATCTGTGAAAGTATGAAAGGTATTCATAAAGTGAACATAATTTTGTCCACCCAATCTTAAAATAATAAAACCAAGGGTCACCACTGAAATTTGAAGAAGAGTGTTTTAAGTCAAATAATAGACATTTGACATTATAAAATATTTAATGGATCTATAGAAATGAAAATGTAAATGATTTGATAAGAAATCACATGATAGCTTCATAATGGGTTACTAAAAGGTGCAAAGAGGTATTTCACATCTAATTCTAATCTTTTGAAGCTAATTTTTTCATAAGAACTCCACCCAAGTCCTATTCTGATGTTTCACTGTGGTTTTGAGAAAACCATAGGTTCTCGAATGCTAGGTCAGCAGAATTCAACACCTAGTGGAATTTAGCAAGTTTCAAATATAGGTCCAGTGATGGACTCTCTGCCTTAGTCTAAGAACCAGACTAACTCACTTCACAAAAGTTCAGCAATAGGTTGGGTGGAGGGTAATGAATTTTTCTCCCACCGCAGCAGCTATGAAAGACCACCTACAAAGTTATAGAGAGAGGTTGCAATTTGCATTGGTGGAGGGAGTACTCATACTGAAAAACCCTACATCCTTGAAGTATTGAAGTAAGTCATGGAGAGAAACGCTGTTTTCTAACAAAATGGGCATGTGGGAGTAGAGATGGATTAGTGTTCAGGATAAGTAAAACTAATTGAGAAAATCCTCAGTGGAGTGCTGTATCTCTGAATGCAGTATTTAAAAATAAACGAAATCAGAGTCTTGACTGTGGAGTCCTTTGAATGTGGAATAATGTGTGTGTGTGTATGTGTGTATTAAATGACAAGGAGCTTGGGCAAAAAATTGTTTTTATTATATTTACATACAATAAATAAAAATATATATTTATAGAAAGAATATCTAGGCCTTTATTTAAATTGTGAAAACCCTTTTTTTGCTGAATGTGAAACATTTCTCTAAAGGGAATAAAGGGCCTTCTTTAAGGAATTAAATGATACCTGGCAGGCCAGTATGGGAAGGAAGTCTTTCTTTTTTCTTCACTGAACTATTCACTTTCACAGTCTTCATTCAATTCAATTCAGAGTTTCCAATTAAATTCAGGGCTGGTATCCAAAGCATCACAGTAATTCACCATCAAATGCTTCCCTCCACCCAAAAAACATTTTTTTAAATAATGGGGTTAAATTAGCTTGTCAGTTCTGTGATTTCCTTTTAATGTCAGAGAGAGAACTTTGATTAGGGAAGTCGGCTTCTTCATCGGGGCTTTTCCAAAAGAAATATTTGCAGTTCAGAAGTACTTTCCATCCACATCCCAGGCTTCCTTGATCAGCAGATAATGACTATGCTGTTAAAGCCACATGAGCAACTACTGAAACCAGGCCCAAGCAGACCCAGGCAGAGAATAACCAAGGCACCCCCTGATGCAAGAACTCTGAAAGGAGCAAAAATATATCCTCATGTTTCCACCAGCTTCTGGCTGAATGCAAGGAGAAAGGTCCAAGTTCCCACAGAAGCAGGCTTGGGCCTCCTTCTTGGCTCCTCCCAAAAAAGACCCAAGAGGGCTGATTGCAGCTGTCTTTATCTCTGCTGGTGATTGTGTCATTATTTTATTTTATTTTATTTTGATTTTAGGTAAACTGCTTTATTTTTCTGTACCTTATTTTCCTCAGATATAAGATGAGGAAATAAGGGTAGACAATCTTAGAGATCCCTTCTAGCTCTGTTGTGTCATTATTTTAATCTCATCCTGAAACTCCCCCTTCCATAGGCTCAAATAGTCACACTTCTATGAAAATGGCTATCTTTATCCAAGGGTGATCAGTGACTTCTTTGTACAGAATATTCCATCTGGAGTCAGAGAACGGAGGTCCAAATTCTGCCTCTGCTACTAGTTACCTTGTGTCCTTGGCTAAACCACTTAAAATAACCTTGTACTTGGGCTTCCTTCTCTATAAAAAGAAAGAATTGGACTAGATGTTCTCAAAGGTCTCTCAAGCTATAAATGCAATTAGCCCTGCCATTTATCAGTTTCTCTTCTAGCAATGGTTTTTGTTTTGTTTTTTTGGAACCAGATATCATGAAGGGTTTGGGGGAAGAAGAAACCAAATGTAGGGATTCTTGGCAACTTACCTATAACTTCAGATTTTAAGTACTGAGAGGTCAAAGGGCTTACCTATAGTCATATATTTAATATGTAGATAGATGAGCCTTTCTAACTCCAAGATTAGCCCTCTACTCATTACACTAAATTGTCTCTTTCTTATACTGATAGACTAATTAAATAGAATTAGAGACAGACAATCCAAGATAACCATCAGCAAGAATAAACGATACCCAAGATACCACTGTGAGGCCAAAAGAATATTCATGCTATACAGAATGATTCTTCCTAGAGACATTTGTCATTTGGTCTCTCTATCCCCAGTGCTTAGTACAGTATTTTACATATGGTAAAATATGCTTACTGAATTAATAAATTCTAAAATTACAAAGGCATAGCCTCCAAACAAGGTTCTCAACACCAAAGTCTTCAGAACTACCAAAACGATCAGTCTAAGAAAATGATAAAATTTATCAGTGGAAATGACATTAAAGAAGTGGCATTTCAAGGCAATGACCAACCACAACTCCAGAAAACTAGTAATGACATTTACCACCCACCTCCTGACAGAGAGACGATGACTCAAGATGAAAAATGAGCTGGAAATGAGGGGATTTGTCCTATGCATGTTTGAGACAAGAATTTTGTTTTTGTTTTTGTTTTTTTAAATGAGAGTGAAAGAGAGAGAAAATAAAAGTTTTCTAATTGAAAACTTTTTTTTAAACATTTGTTTTGCCTCTGTACCTAAAAGACCATGGGACCTTTCCATCTGATTGCAGCTGAAACTCATGTTTGTTGGCTCCACCATTAAAATGTGAGCCCCCTTATGAGAAGAGAAGAGACTTTCTTACATTTTTATTTGTATCCCCAGTGCTTTGTAAGCTCCTCTTAATTAATCAATTGCTGATTAATGAATTCATGTATGGGGTTGGAGAGAAGTCCCTTCTCACCCCCAAGAAGCTCAGAAAGTAAGGTTCTACAGAATGCCCCAAGGTGTGGAAATAGAAGGGAATAAACTCTCTCTGAGTATTATGAATGTCTACTTCGAGATAGAACTAGTCTAGAGTGAACTGAAAGGGTCTGGGTGTGTTTCTTTCTGACTCAGGGTGAATTCTTTATTTCTGCTGGTTCATTCCTTCTTCCTTTTCCTACCACCCACAGTTCACCCCACCCCACCCCACCATAAAAAGCATTAGGGATCTTAGCATATGAATCACTTGGTTTCTCATAAAATCTCTCAGTTGCTCATAAAAATCAGAAGAAGAGAGAGGTGAAGAGGGCAGCAGAGAAGTCCAAGGAGCCTAGAGAAGTCAGCACTAATACCTATTCCACTGCAGCACCTGTGCCTGGGATAGCTCACAGCATCAGTAGCTGTTATGGGGGGAAAGAAATGCACCGACTGAGATGCTTATCTGCCTTGGACTCTTTCTGCAGAGGTTTCACAGCATCCTTCAGGAGACCAGCTCATAGAATTCTAATCCACCTCTGAACTTATTTTCTTTGTCACGCAGCCTACATCATTTTTGCCTCCCCCTACAGTGCCTAGCACAGAGTCCAGTGCATAACTCTAACAGGTTCTCAAGAAAGTGACAGAAATGCAGCAGTTTTGGCTGATCATTCACAGATTAAAAAAAAAACAAACAAAAAGCACAAGCTGATGCAGAAAAAGAGCCTGAGAGATGAGAAGTCTCTTCAGGAGAAGCTGAGCCGGTAACCACAGGTGAAGGCTCTTGCTGGTTCTTACTGCTAGGGAGCCAGCTGACAAGTGCCATTATTGAGAAACTGAAGGAATGCCGTTCATTTGTAAGAAAAATGCAAACGGGCAAAACCAAAAAGAGACCAAATTCCAAATGGCATTTCAAAGGCATTGCTAATAAATGTTGAGCCACATAACAACCCCCCATCAGACATAATCCTATAATCGCATCAGGTCTGCCTGGTATTTTGAGTTACTCTCTGCATTCACAGCCTATCGGTAGTGGGCATCTGACATATCAGAGCCCTATTAAATTGGCTCGCTGCAAAGTCAGTCAATGTTACATCACTGGGACCTATCCGTTTCACATAGTTTAGTGCTGGAGGAAAATCAGTGATTTTACAGCCAAGGTACGTGACTAAGATTTAATAAGATTAAAATGAGAACAAAATGAGATTATTGGGAAGGCCATTTAAGCCTTTTTGTAATGTTCATACTTTCTTCTACCAAATGTTTATTTTCTATCCATCAGAAAGCGAGACTATTCTGTTTCCTTCTGATCATGCCTATGAAAATTAAAACAAAAAGAGAGCAAGAGGTCATTAAAATACAGCTTTGGCCAATGGTGCCTCTGCCACCACATGGGGAAAACAATGCAATGAATTTTAGTTTTCAATTAGCATATGGCAAAGCTGTTCTAGGAGCATGTAAGCTCCTTGAAGACAGGACTTCTACTTTATTTATCCTATCCAGGCTAACAAAGTAGGCACTTGATTCATGCCTGTTGATGCTTTTGCATAATATCTCCTGATATTATTGTTCTGTAAGAAACGACCAGCAGGATGATTTCAGAGAGGCCTGGAGAGACTTGCATGGACTGATGCTAAGTGAAATGAGCAGAACCAGGAGATCATTATACATGGCAACAACAATATTACATGATGATCAATTCTGATGGATATGGCTCTCTTCAATAATGAAATTTCTCAAACCAGTTCCAATTGTTCAGTGAAGAAAGCCATATACACCCAGAGAGAGGGATGTGAAATGTGGACCACAACATAACATTTTCATGCTTTCTATTGATGTTTGCTTGCATTGGGTTTCCTTTCTCATTTTTTTTTCCTTTTTAATCTGATTTTTTTCTTGTGCAGCAAGATATTTGTGGAAATATGTATAGAAGAATTGTACATGTTTGATATATATTTGATTACTTGCCATCTAGGGGAGGGATTGGGGGGAAGGGAGGGAAAAATTTGGAACACAAGGTTTTGCAAGGGTGAATATTGTAAATTATCCGTGAATATGTTTTGAAAACAAAATGCTTTCATAATTAAAATAAAAAGGATAATATCTCTTAAACATGTTTGGAAAGTCTGGTACCATATTAATTGCTTGAGAGTATGGTGAGTGACTACAAAGAAGATATCATTCCAAGTCTTGTGAAGTTTAGAATATCTTAAATACATAGATAATGAGGGGATCCAAAGAAAATAGCTATGGTCCCTGCTTTCAAGTGATTTATAATCCAATTGGAAGATCTGAAAAAAATAGTAGTCATTTAAAAATGTTTATTGATTGATTACTAAACTTCATCTCCTTTGACTGAATGATAGGCAGATCTTCAAGGAAATCAAGACAGAGGGAAAAGACCTATATGTAGATTATTTATGGTTGTGTTTTCACTTTTGTAACAAAACTTGAAGCAAAATGAGTATCTAAGCAAAGAGGAATGGCTATATAAAATAGAATATATCTAAGTGTCTTTCCTTTCCTCCCCTCACCTTTTCCCCATCCTACCCTCATCTGCCTAATATCTGCCTCCCTACCCATACAATTATGTATCTATGGTCTTGGACTATATTTCACATCTATAATGGATATCTTGAGAAATGACCTGTCAATCAACTGTCTATTCACCGTTCCTGTGATTCCCCAGACAAAAGTCCACATCCCTCTGATCACTACCCTCTTATATGTGTAATCAATCATTAGAAGATAAACTCCTTAAAGATGAAGACCACGTCACTTTTGTTTTTATATGCCCAGGGGTCTAGCAGAGTGTCTGGTACATAGTAAGTGTTCAAAAAAGAATTCCTTTAATTAATTTATTCATAGATGAGTGGAATGTCTCATAAGAGATGACAAACATGATGGATTCAGATAAACTATGGAAGATTTACATGAACTGAAGGAAGCAGAGAAAAGGAGCAGAATCTGAAGACTCAATTACATGATGGCCATAATAATCTATATAATTAATATTTATATCACACTACATATTTATTGTATATCACAACATATACATCATGTATTTATACTATATATTTATTGTATAATATATTGCTATATATTATTTATATATGTTAAAATTATGAATTTATGAAAAAATAAATATATGTATTTGTATTTAATCTCCACATCTAGCTTACTTGTTTAGACAATACTACAAAGAATACAAAGAAATATATGTTAAGGTGTGTGTGTGTGTGTGTGTGTGTACCCACATGTGTGCATTCAAGCCTATGTGCATGAACATGTATGTCTGGAAACAGAGATGGGGGGGAGAAGCTGATTCGACCCCACTGTAGAACAAAGGCAAGCTACCGAGCTTCAGTTCTTTCACTCTGTGGGGAGAGACAAGGTAATAAAATCTGAAAGATTAAATAATTCATCATGGAGATGGCCCTCCACTCTCATTGTTATGCTCTCAATTAGAGCTGTTGAGTCTCCAGCCTCTTTCAGATAATAAATCCTGGTCAGTTGGGTTCCTAAGCATCTCTGGCCTTATTCAAGTGTCCTTCTTTTATAGCTCTGGGAGGCAGCTATAGTATGAGGACTTTCATTCCTTCCTCCTGGTATTATGCCAAATGAAGTATTATTTGCCAGAGAAAAATACGTGATTAGTACCTAGAAGAAATTATAAGCTCAGAGACCAGCTCCAGTGGCTGTTCCCAGATAAATCCAAAGTGCCACGAGATCCTCTCATCTTCATGCATTTCATGCAAATTGTGTTTTATGTTTTTTGAGTTTTCAAAGTCCTTTGAAAGCTTCTGGGGATCTCTGAAGGCCCCACTTGGGAGGAGGAGCTGGACCCTGCAATTTGAGGAAGGAAAAGAAACAAATAATAAATCTATCCAAGAGGGGAAACAAGAAAAGAGCACAATACTCTTCTAATTTGTTCCCACACATCTCGGTGACTCTTAAGGTCCCTGGGCTTATGTAATAAGGTCTGCTTTGCCTCTCGGAGGCCGGTAAGGAGGCTGTCTATCACGGGCAGGCAGCCCAGGGCAGCCCAGCATGAGCTCAGAGTACATCCTGTCTTGGGTGGAGTGTGATCCATTTCTTATTCCATTCACACCTCACAACCCGGAGGAGAAGGGCCAGGAACACATTTTGCCTGGAATGCCTGAGCCCCAGGCAGCTCCATGGAGCCAAATGCTTCTTGAATGTTGCATGGTAACAGTTTAACTCCCAACCTTGCTTACAACTCCCTGCCTGAGGTCCAAGGTGTGTGTACACACACACACACACACACACACACACACACACACACACACACCCCTTTCTTCACAGGCCCTGATGCCATCTCACTCATCTCCCTTTGCCCAGTACATGTTTTATTCCTATCTCTAAGGCACAAGTAAATTATTCTTTTTTTTTTTTTGTAAATTATTCTTCCCTTTTTTTTTTGGTATGTTAGTTACCAACAAATGTGCTAGATAAATGAAGTTTTCTTGAATGAACCATTAGCCTCGGCTCCTTTTGAATAAATCTCTCCCTCCTGTCCAAAACCTCTCACCCCCGATGGCTTAATACCACCCCAGAAGTCCTCGTATTCCAGAATCATTCTTTACCTTCCTAGAAGCAGTCAGTTACCCACTGGAGTCAGAAAGAATCTAGTTCATCAAATCCAGCCTCCATCACTTACTAGCTTAGACAAGTGACTTAACTTCTGATTGTCTCAGTTTCCTCATCTACAAAATGAGGATACCTTCCTCCCTGGGATATTGTGATGGTCAAATGGGATAATATTTTATAAATATTATTATTTATTTCATAAATATATATAATATAAATATATAAAATATTATATATTTTATAAATATACAGTGCCTGGCACATAGTAGGTGTTTAAAAATATTTGTTCCCTCTTTCCCCACATTTCTGCCCCATCCTCCTCAGTCTTACATCCTATTTTTCAAGATTATATTCTCTTATCTCTAAGTTAGGCATTCCATGTTAATATTAGTGAATTCTAATGGTTTCTAAAACTTAATATTCAGCTTTTTGTTATATATAGGACAAAATAGAAACTCTCCATTTGGCCTTTAAAACTCTCCACAATCTGGTTCTAATTTTCTTCTAACTCATATTATCCCCATTATCTCGCATTATTCCCCATTCATGATTTTACATTTCAGCTAAACTGAATCCCAGATTTGACATTCTGTCTCTTATCTCCATCTCTATGAATTTTTACAAGTCGATTCCCATGCCTCAAATGCTCTCCTTCAACTTTGCCTTCTTGAAATCCCCACCTTCCTTCAAAGCTCAGTTCAGATGTCATCTCTAACATGAAGCTTTTCCTGATCTCCCCAATTGCTATTGCTCACTCCTTTCTCAGACTGCCTTATGTTTATAAATCTGCATACACATTATACTTTCTCTATAGAAGAGAAACCCCTTGGGGTAGGGAACATTTCAATTTTATCTTTATATCCCTGGAGTCTAGTACAATCACTGGCAAAATAATAGTCATTTGGTAAAATTTGGTTGAATTGAATTCCTTCTAAGAAATAGACATTTGTGTTTTAACAGAAAATACAATTCTTTACAAGCAAGGAATGACATGAATTCTGGGAATTTCAGGTTCCAAAGCAGCCAGTGGGAAACATCTTTTCAGAACCATTCTAGACAGCCACTTCACAATCAATATTCTTATTCTGTCTAAATAATAACAGCTAGCATTTAAATATCATTTTTACATTTGCAAAGTGTTATATACATATTTTCTCATTTTATACTTGCAACCACCCTGGGAGATAGATGCTATTATTATCTCCATTTACAGAGGGTAATATTATGTGACTTGCCCACATTCACAAAGCTAACTTAAGTGACTGAGATCAGATTTAAACAGGTTTTCTTGACTACAGGTCCATTGCTTTACCCACTGGTCCACCTAGTTGCCTCTCTTTATACATGTATATACATGGAGGGTCAGCTATACAGCAGAAGGTTGAAAAGGGAAGTAAGTAGTTATTTTTAAAAGACAGGCAGAAATTGCATTATGAAAGATGCTTTTTTATTTTTGAATGAAAAGTAGATTCAAGTATTCTGTGAAGTATTTATTGATTAGCCTTTCAAGTTTGGGAGAGAACATCTGGGGAATTTTGAAATCTACATTCCAGCTCAAAAATCAGGTTGCTGCTGCCAGTCACTTTGGCAAGTGGTGGGTTTTGCAATTTTTCCACTTGAGCTTATTTTTGCAAGGCACCAGTCACTTTCCTAATATTTCCTAATCTATCCTTTTCACTGAAAAATATGACTTAGCATGAAATACCTTTGGATTTTGATCTGGGAAGTATCAGCTAATTGGTTTTGCTAAAACTCAAGATTAACTGTCTTAAAAGAATGGGTTGTATCATGGTTTATGTCGAATACATGGAAGCTACGTCTCATGAAGCAACTATTCTGTTTACTGTGTACCTGGGAGATTGGTTGCTAAATCAGAATTGGGGGGTGGTCACAAAAGATTTCCCCTTGTTGTGCTGGACTGAGGAGACAGTTCCTCAGTAAATTTCAGTGTGGGGAGAGTTCCAGTGATGTACATTTTCTCACCCAGTCTTACATGAAGCCGGGAGCACATGGCTCTTCTATAGTTTCTGTTTTATTAAGTTCCTGCCTTAGGTGAAGGAGCTGGACAGGGGTACTAGACTGTGGCCTTGTGAGTTCTGAAAGGTAGAAGAACTGGAGTTCATATAAGAGTTTGCCAGCAAGTGAGCCAGATAAGGAGTGAATGCTTTGAATTGGCAATTTTCCACTCAAGCCAACTCTTCCTAGGAAATTTTAAAGGGAAAACTGTGTCTCTGGTTCAGGAAGGGAAATTTTTACTCTGGTCCTTACTATATACTTTTCAGTAAATGTTCCTTTTGTAAAAGATGACTAATGTTAATTATGTAAATAATATTGGGGTTCTATTCATGGGGTTAAAATTATCAGGGAGATACTAACTTTAACTGGACTTGGATAATGGGGACTAACTTTAATTGGACTTGGATATTGGGGAGTACACATGGGAATAGGGGCCCCAATTGATAGCATCAGGAAGATAATTAATTCCTCAGTGAAGTGGGAGGGGAACATGTAGCTAATTCTGGGAAACTGGATTCATAAGTGTGAGTGGCAATTGGGAGAATGACCCCTAGAGATTATATGAGCTCCCCACATCGATCAGCATAAATGCAATCTATCCCAAATGAATATAAGGTAATTTGATGAGGGAGAGCCCTAGCAGCCAGGGAGGTCAGAAAATGTTTTAAATAGAAGGTGAACCCCAAATTGAATTTTGAAGGAAACCAGAAATTACAAAAGGCAAAAGTGAAGGAGGGCATTTTCTGGTACAGAGAATAGTACATAGAAATGGAGGTAGCCAATGGACTATCATGTGAGAGGGACAAGAAGTAGGCTGTTATTATTCAGTTGTTACTCTTCATGATCCCATTTTGGGGTTTCCTTGGCAGAGAGACTGAAGTGGTTTGCCATTTCTTTCTCCAGTTTATTTTTCAGATGAGAAAACAAAGGCAGGTAGGATTAAGTAACTTGCCCAGCACCACACATTTATTAAGTGTCTGGGGCTGGGTGTGAGTTCGGGTCTGGCCACCGTACCACTCAGCAGTTCTCTGGTCTACAGCACTGAGGGAAGTGCTATGTCAGGAGAAAGGCAGCCCTGGAGGAAAGGAGAGTCTTAGGTTCCACGAGGCAAGAGAACCAGCCACAGCTGCTGCCGGAGGAGTTACAGCCATCAAGTTCTGTCTATCAGGGAGATCACGGGGAGTCTTCCACACCCAGCTTAAGAGCCTTTAGACCCAGAACTCACTGAGCTCAGCAAATTGCTACAAGCACTCTGGACCTCTCAGATCCTCACTCCGATTGGCCCTGTTCCCAGGTTCAGTGATTTACTGCTTTAGCCCCTGGCTCGGATTCCCTCTCTACCCTTGGGGCCCGTAGCTGCATTGGTGCCCCAGTGTTTGCCTTGCTTTGTTTGCTTCTGGCTCATTTGTGCTCTATTTGGACTGTCCTATGACTGATCTTGTTGCCCAATACCCGCCTTTTTTACTTCAGGCTAGTCCCAGCTCCCACCTTTCTCCTGACCTGCTGGCTGGTCCTGAACTGACACTGAGAAGTAACAGAATCAGGATTAGAAAGGGCTGGATTTGGGCTCAGAACAGCTGGGTTCAAATGCCAGCTTTAATGACTATCTGTGAGAAGGTCCCTTTTGCTATCTGGGGCTAAGCTTCATCATCTATAAAATGAAGGAGATAGAGCTCATCCATATCTAAATACTAGAGCCCATTGGGTAGCCTAGGGGGGAAAGTGCTGGACTTGGAGACCTTGAACATCTGAGTTCAAATGCTGCCTCAGGTACTTATCAACTATGTGACCTTGAGGAAGTAACTTAACCTGACTGCTTTACTTTCCCCCCTTTTTAAATGGGGATAATAATAGTTGCTATCTCCCCAGGTTGTTTTGAGGATAAAATGAGAGAATATGTTTTAAGGGTCAATGGTTATTAACAGTGACTATTTGTAAAATACTAGATGAGGAGGAAGAAAAGGCAGAAGAAAAGAAGGAGGCTATGACCTCAGTTGGCACTTTGAAAGACTTCTGGCCATCCCATATGAGGTGCCCTATTCTGGTTCCTACTCAGAGGTGAATAAGGACCAAGCTAGTTACTAGGGCATCAGTCACTCAAACAGTATTTCTTAATTGTCTACCATGAGACAAGCACTGGGGATACAAATAAAAGAACAGCACAATCCCTGCCCTCAAGAAGCTTCTATTCTCCTGGGAAAGATATCATGGACATGAATAAGTGCAAAAAAAAAATAAATGCAACATATGTGTTTTGGAAAAGGGCACTAACATCTGGGGGGAGCTCAGGTCAGCAAAGATCCCAGAGACTCAGAAGAACACAGACTTTGCCCACTCTTTCCATCCGGAAGTCTAGAGTTTCTATAGTATTACTATAATGGGGACTCAATAAATGTTATGACTAATTCAATTTATCCATTATGAAACTTGCTTTCAATTCATTCTTTTGAATCAGTCTGTTATTTTAGCAGCAAGACTGGCTTTCCTCTCTGTTCTTTTAATTCAATAAATATCTGTCAAATACCTTATGCATACAGAGCACTGTTCTCCCCAACCAGTCTATTAAAATATAAACTTTAAAAATATGAAATCTATTTTATATTCTATTAAATTTTATTATATCATGCTTTATTATACTATGCTAATTATATTATAGGTGATATAGTGTATATAGTACTGAGTTGGGAGACAGGAAAACTCATCCTTCTGAGTTCAAATCTAGCCTCAGACACTTTGTAGTTGTGTGACCCTGGACAAGTCACTTAACCCTGTTTGCCTCAGTTTCCTCATCTGTAAAATGAGCTGGAGAAGGAAATGGCAAATCATTCCAGTATCTTTGCCCAGAAAACCCCAAATGGGGTCACAAAGAGTTGGTCATGACTGAAAAGCAACTGAACAACAACTGAATTCGTCTTTCATAGGATGAGTTAATTTAGCTTCTTCCAGTCACAAAAAAGAAGATGCTATTCCATCTTCTCCAAACACAAAGAGTTTATAAAGGAAAAAACCAAGGGACATATGTGGTCACTGAGGATATTTCAGATGAAGAAATAACAATGTTTCCTCATTACAGTCTAAAGCAGTTGTTTTTGTGGACTCCAGAGGCCCAACATAAAGCAGACTGCCTACATCCATTGAAAGTCATTCTGGCATGAGAAATTTCTGCTGGATAAAGCAAAACAGATGTGAGACAGGGAAGATTAAACTCGGTTATGAGTGCACCAGACTTCCAGAAAATATAGTTATTCTAGCACCTATCATTTTTATGTGATTCTAACATGAATCTAAAAGTTTAACTAGCCAGTATAGCTAAGAGCTAGAGAAGATAAATGGAAACACTGACGTAATTACTGCTGCATAGGACAAATTTTAGTAGTGCATTCACATTTCATTTGTATGTGAATTTTTTCAGTTGAAAAAGCATGCATATTTTAATGGAGACAGGTAGCTGGCATGGTGGACAGAGTGTTAGAACTGGAACTAGTAAGCCCTTAGTTCAAATCTTGATTCAGACACTTACTAGGTGTATGATGTTGGGCAAATCATTTAGACTCCCTCAGTCTTAGCTTCCTGATCTATAAAATGGGTATATTAATAGAAAATGTCTTCCAGGATAGTCATGAAGATCAGATGAGATAATATAGAAAATGCTTTGCTAGTCATAAAGCACTATATATTGTTGCTGTTCAGTTGGACCTGAACAGCAGGCCCTATTTAGTATTTTCTGGGAAAAGGTACTGAAATGGTTTGCCATTTTCTTTTCTAGCTCATTTTACAGATGAGAAGACTGAGGCAAACAGGGTTAAGTGATTTGCCCAGGGTCATATAGCTAGTAGGTATCTGAGACCAGGTTTGAACTTAGGAAGAAAAGTCTTCTTGACTTCAGGCTGGCCACTCTATCACTGTGCTACTTAACTGCCCTTAAAGTACCATATAAATGCTATTTATTATTACATGTAAACCTTTAGCAGAAATTAAATATTCTTTTTTTGGTCAGGTGACACCTAACAAATCCAGATTCATATTTTTTAAACTGTTCAAACAGTTCAAGTGAACCAAACTTTCTCATATTATGCCAAACCATATAAGAATTTATAATTGTTCTAATAAATATGTCACTCAAAGACATTTAGTTCTTTTTTGTTATTTCATCGTTCTGGTTGATTTAGGAACAAACTGTTTTGGAAATAAGAAAGTGCTTAGAAGTTAAGACAACCAAGATTTCAGTCAATTAATAATCAATCAAGTATTTACTGAGTGAAAAGAAGTAGATGCTATGAGCATTTAATGCACCATAATGCACAGTGTCAGGTCCAGAGTTGAGAAGACCTGAGTTCAAATCTGGCCTGAGACAATTATTAACTGTGTGAATATGGACAAGTGGTTCATTCTGTTTTCCTCAGTTGTCTCATTTGTAAAATGATCTGGAAAAGAATATGGCAAACCATTTCAGTATTCCTGTCAAGAAAACCCTACTTGGGATCATGGAGAGTTAGACTCGAATGAACAGTAACAGGTGCTTTGGAGAATCCACCCAGTAGAGATAAAGAGAATGAGGCTTTAAAGAACAATGACTTTGGAGTCAGAGAATCTTAGTTCAAATCCTAACCCAGCTATTTTTTGATCTATCTGATCTTGGACAAGCCAATTAAGTACCAAGGCTTCAGTTTCCATAAGATTCCCCACTAGTTCCAAGTCCTGAATTATTTAACACACAAGTAATATCTTGGATGTTCATCGAAGGTTGCCGTACCAACAGGATGCACTGATCCACAGTGTCAAATGATGTGATTTCTGAATGACCTATTCTTGAACCTCCAGTCGTTCTTTTATGGAAAAGGGAAGGAGAGGAACAGATCATTGGAGAAAGCAAATCAATTCACCTCTAAAATCTCGGAGAAAGCAAATCATTTCACCTCTAAAACCTCTCTTTAGCTAATGTCTTACCTATCATTTTCCCATCCTCCCTCTCCCTTTGCAACTGATTTCTCTACTACTCAGGCAGAATGCTGAAGCGCTCCTTTTATTCACTAGCATTGACTGTAATACTTAATTGTTCCTAAACATTCAGCTGAATGTAGCCTGAAGTCAACAAATGTTTTTGGAGACAACGGATCAAAACAGGCAACTGTTTCCCTCAGTGCTAATATCCTGTCCTCGGGACTGTTATTACTGGCAATAATATCAAATGATAATTTATATTCATGTAACACTCAAAGTTTTATAAAGTACTCTTCCTAACAACACCATATATAGGAAGGAAGGAAGGAACATGGTGTATGGAGATGAGTGAAGAGCCTGTACTGGGAATAAAGTATCATTCTCTTAGCATTTCTTAAAAAAATCATGATAGTTGGGTACCAATAAACATCTATGATTTGATGATCTCATTTGTCCATGGGTACAATAGTCACTCTTTGTAAACAAATCTCAGATCTCTATACTCAGTCCTAGTCTCTCTGCTGGATTCCAGTATTTTATAATTCACTGCCTAATGGATACTTCCAACTAGGTTTATCATAGGTTTCCCAAAAAACTTGTCAAAATGGAATTTTCTCTCCAAATTTATGCCTCTTTGTAACTTCCTTGCTTTGCTGAGGTCATCATTATCCTTCCAATCATCCAAGCTGCAACTTTGGTAACATCCTTTACTCTTCCTTTTTCCTTTACTTGTCACACATCAATTGCCAGATCTTATTAATTCTTCCTTCACAATAAATCTCACTCTATTGCAAAAGTTTCCTAATTTGTCTCTCAGCTTCCAGTCTCTTAAAAAAATTGCAAACTATTAATAGTCAAATGAAAAACTGCCCCAAACTACTAATAAAAAAGAAATCAAATCAAAGCAACTCTAAGATTTTACTTTATATCTTGCAGTATTTGATTTGGAAAGATAGGTATACCAGTACACTATTGGTCCAACTCTTCTGTAAAGTAATCTGGAATTATCTGATTCAAGAGATTTTATTTTTAGGCATATAGCCTAAGGAGGTCAATCACAAAAAGTAAGCTCCAATATACAACAAAAAATTATAGTAACACTTTTATAATAGAAAATAACAGCAAATAAAGTAGATTTCCAAAAGCAGGGAACAATCCAAACAAGTTATGGTACAGGAATGTCATGTAATATTACTATGTTATCAGAAATAAGTCATGGAGATCCACTGGAAAGTGTCTGAGATAGGATTTGAACTCAGATCTTCCTGACTCCAGACTCCACTCTATCCACTGGCCACCTAGTAGCCTACTGCTTAAGAAGTATAATCCCTACTATGTTCCTAGCACACTGTACTCTCAGATGTTTATTGTATGAATGAATCTCAAATCTGTTTGTTCCATTCTTTTATCTAGCAACATGGTATCATGGATCAAGAAGTCTGGAGAGAAGCAACTCCTAGCCATCTTTGCTGACTGTGATTATAGTAGGGGGTGATGCAGGGAGTTTTTATGTCCCCATTTTTGACATTTTTGATGTTTACCAGCTGTAAGACTAAGAATCTTAGTCTTCTTATCTCTAAAATGGTACTGGTATTACCAATCTCATAAGGTGACTTAAGAAAAGTACATTATAAACTCTATAAATATGAAACATCATTATTATCCATCATCATCATCATCATCCATCATCATCATGGTTCAGAAACTGGACAGCTCCTTTCTATTTCTCAGTCTTGTCTCCAGGAATGCACAGGATAAATAGTCCCTCTTTGGGCACATAGGTGAGCTGTAAGGGCTTGCTAAGTCTAAGTTACTTTTGATACAAAATGCTAAGTCTAAGTTACCTTTGATGCATAATTCTACAGGGGAATACATGGGAATGGCTGATAAGGAAATGACTCTGATGGTCTCTTAACAGAAAACCCAACCCAAACACTAAGAATCTCGCCAGTTCTCTGACTCTAGGGAGCAGTGCACAAGCTGGCAAGTACCAATTTGCTGGCACAGTGGATTCTGGTTCTGGAATGTTTTACAGGTGAAGTCAGACAGTGACATAGCTGATGAGGCCCAATGAGTCCGAATGAACTGTTAATAGGACTAAAAAATTTCCAGTGGCTGATTTGGAGATGTTCTGGAGGAAAAACCACAGAGATATTCTAAGGTAGTTTGGATCTTTTCCCGTTGCATAATGGGAAAAGCCCCAGGTTTGGAGTCAGAAGACTTGAGATCCAATCCCAGTTGTTTTGCCATTTACTAATTATATGACCAAGCTGGACCCTTTTCTCCTCTCCAAAGGGATGGATTTGGACTAGGCAAACTCTCTAAGCTTCCTTCTAACTTGAACATGCCATAGTCCTTAAAATAATTACATTGTGTGTTATTCAATTGTTTCAAATATGTAGTTTTAAGTTTCAGCAACACCCTAAAAGTAAGGGCAAGGACTGAGCAAATTTTTAGTATATCTGATAATTTCTCTCTCTGTCTGACTGTCTCTCAGTCTCTCTCTCTTTCTTTGTTCCTCTCTCTTGTCTGTCTCTGCCTCTTTGTCTCTGTCTCTGTCTATCTGCCTGTCTGTCTCTCTCTGTCTCCCTTTCTCACACACACACATCAGTTAACAGTTTTGACACTTAGCTTGTTATCAAATCAATTGTGGTGAAGACAGATCTCAAGGACAGTCACATGGGGACAGCTCAGGACACCACTAAGCAAATTTTTAGTTTCTGATAATAGTTTCTTTGTTTCTCCCTCCCTCCCTTTCAACCACCTTTCTCCTCCCCTCCCTCTTCTCTTCCTTTCTTTTCAGTCTCTCTCTCTGTCCTGTGTTTCTCTTTCTGTCTCTATGTCTCTGTCTGCTTGCTTGCCTGTCTGTCTGTCTCTCTCTCCCACTATCTGTCTGTCTCTTTCTATTTCTCTCTCACTCCCTCCCCTTCTTCTTTTCCTCTCCCTTCTCTTTCTTTCCTCTTTTTGGTGAGGCAATCAGGGTTAAATGACTTGCCCAGGATCACACAGCTAGTCAGTGTCAAGTGTTTGAGGCTGGATTTGGACTCAGGTCCTTCCTATTCCAGGGCTGGTGCTCTATCCACTGAACCAGATAGCTGCCCCTAGTAGTTCATTTTCAATTAGCCCTTTTTATCTTCACATAGAAAGATCACAATATGAATTTTACAATTCTAATGAAAGTGAAGGCACTTATTATCATTATTTTTATTTGAGAGTGGGCAAGGGAGGGCCAGATTTCTGATTTTTTCAGTGAAAGGAATTGTAAAATTTCTTTCCACAATGCAGATTCATCACTCTTTGGCAACTTATGTCTAAAAGTTGCTTGGGGACATTGAGATGTCTTTAAGGAACTTGCCCAGGATTATACAATTAGTGTTTGAAGATAGAATTAAAATCAGGTCTTCCTGATTCTAGCATCTCATAGTTCCTTGTATACAGTACATGCTTTCCTAGATGCTTACTGATTCACTGAAGGTGAACTATTATTCCATGCTGGTGCTTCTAGCGATTGGTTGTTATTGTACTTCTTGTTGTTGTTATCCTTATTGTTACTTTTAAAATGTATCAAAAAATTACCTTCAAACAACAAAAAAAGTACCTTGCACATTTTTAGCATATTTCTTGTAAGATTGTTATAGATGGAAGGGAGGAGACAAAAAAAAAAAAACCAGGAAGAATACAGAGAAACAGAGAGGGGATTGGAAAGAGATTTTCCTCATTTTCTTCTGATTTAAACAACATGTGGTCTTTTTTGAAATTGTTTCCAGCAAATCAAAAATTTAGCAAAAATAATAATATTATGGTGATTGATCAGAGCTAGCACAAAAATTACCTCCATGAAAAACATTCCTGGAAGATGATCCATTTAAAAAGAATTGAATCAACTCAGACATTATCTAAACAAATCCAATCTTTGCATCCAGAAGCTTCTTTCTCCTTTACTTTTTGGCACAAAGGATAACATTTCTTCCAAACTTTAAAGAATTACAAGGCATTTTCCTCCTAAAAGTCCTATAAGGTAGAACATCTGAATAGTATTATAATCAATTTTACAATGAGAATCAGAGAGAGGTTAAGTGATCTGCCTTAGAGTCACAGAGAATGTGTTAAGAGTCAGAATTTGAATACAGCTCTCCTGACTTCAGGTGATACAATATAGAATGAAAAGTACATTTTACTGGATGCTCTATTTTCATTTATTTTGTGTCTCTTTTCCTATTTTGCCAATGTGTAGTATAATCAGACATGCCAACAAACTTGCCATCTTTGAAGAAAAATACATACAAGGAAGAAAAAAGAACTGTGTAATGGAAAATGTTCATTGTTAAGGACAGGCTTCAGCACATGAATTCAATAATCACATGCCATTTGGAGCCTGTATGCTTTTTAGACAATATATTCACTTAAACAATTCAAGCTGAAATTAAACAACTCTGTGTATGCATCTCAACTATGAATAATCTATTTTTATGTTCACATGTATAATTCATTATGAAATGTCCTAAAAAGCAGCCTAATAAAAAACAAGAACTGACTGCTGGTTTCTAAGGAATGATCAATTAAGGTGATGAAGAATGTAAAATTTATCCTCCACTGAGAGTTAAGAGGGCAAGGGTCAAGTCCTAGTTCTGTTCTTGACTCAAAATAAGTGTGGGTCATATTTTTTCAGTCTATGATAAAACCAAACAAGTTGATCTCCAAAGTCCCTTCCAAGTTTAACATTCTAGAATTCTCTTCTAATTTCCTAAATTATTTTTGGGTGGTCAGTCTGTTCATTTCAGTTCTCCATGTGCAAAAGGAGAATTAAAAACCAAATATAATTACTCAGTAAGACTGAAAATAATCAAGAACTGTTTACAAAAATGAGTCAACCATGACAAGATGTTTCAGAGAAACTAGACTACTATATCCATAATACAAGCAAAATTAAAAATTGTTTTTTTGACTTTACATTTCTTCATATTTGTTACCTAGTTTTTTTTTTTCCTAAAAAGTACTTAAAGGGAAAAAATTTAAAGCCAAAGAACAAAACCATCAGAGGCCACAATCAGTGAAGCAAGACAGCTGAACTGTGGGGTTAGGATGGAATCACTTCCAGCTACTAAAATTACAATACCACATTATCTTATCTCACACCCTGGGGCTGTCTGCAGGCACTAGATAAAAATAAGAAGATCTAGAAATTTTAGTATGCTGTCTGTTATAGGCTAGTGTATTATATTTTATGCTTTGGAATGGAAAATAATAATAACTGACATTCATATGGGGTCTTAAGATTTAGAAAGTGACTCATACTTGATCTGAAAGCTACATGATAACTATTACAGAAATTATTATTTGCATTTTATAGATGAGACTGAGGCTTAGGGAAATTAAATTAGTACTGATTACATAATTACTACTAAAAGTAGGATTTAAATTTAGTTCAGTTCTAGACTTTAAATCTTATATTTCACCACTACATCATGTTGCCTTGCAAGAATAAGAACACAAAAGTCAGATAGCACATCACTGAGGCAAGGCAAGGTTCCCCAACAGCATTACTGAGTAGCTTTGTGTTTTTATGTCCTATTGGGTGAAGAATTTTGTGTACCAGATTGTGCTACGTGCTACTTGAGGTACTGGGAACAGATGGCTGGATAATATTACAGACATAGTTGGTTGTAAGATCAACAACATTTATATCTCTTAAGACATCTTTTTAGACTTTTCCTATTTTCTCCAGCATGCTTGTGTCAGCACTTGCTCTGGTCACAAGAGGTCATAGAGCCCTTATAACTAAAATACATTATTTAATTTAGATATCTTCTCCAGAGTAGGGAAATAAGCTGTAAGTTTTTTATATGATTACTGCTAACCTAAAAAAAGCAATAATATAATACTGACTGCTTTTAGTGGAGTTTTTTTGTCCTTTGTTTTTGAAGAAGACCAAGGACATCATGAGATGAAGTCTTCACTTATGTAAGAATTGGATTTAAATGAGGCAGAGATGCTCAAAGCCATCAGCCTGGCTCTTTCTTCCAGGATCATGGAAGTCCAGGGGTAGACAAAAGTCTGGATGACTGATGATGGCCCGGGATATAGGGAAGGCTTGTGATGTCTTCAGTGTCCTGTCAAGCTTCTTGCTTCAGCCAACTTGACGGCCATTGGAACAAATTGTTCTCAGTTGCCCATTCCTCTGGAGAAATTCTTCATAAGCTTGGGGAAGACACTTCCCTGATTCACCGACAGTTACCCGCAACCTTGTGTAGTCCATCTGCCCGGATGGTTTACCAGAGAGTGGCTGCTGCACATGCTATGGAGCCGCAGGTGAGTGGTGAGTGCCAGGTGGACGCCAAAGGTGGATGAAAAAGGCTTCCTCCCACCAGAGGCACTAGTCTCCTTAAATGACCCAGAGAGTCGCTACTTTTAAGACAACATTAAATAGCAACAGTCTCTCATTGGGAAGAACCATTTTCAAGAACTTTAGAAAAGAAAAGGTTTCCCTTCTGCTTGTTACAGATCTGTGTATACCCAATACCAAGCACAGTTCCTTGTACATAGTAGGTACCTGAAAGATGCTTCTTAAGTTCTCCCATTAGTAAGTTCTTCCTGGAGTCTCCATTCTTGAAGAGGGAACCAGGGCAGCCAACCTTCATCCCCGTCCCGGTGTGCTTCTGACTTACAGGACTTTCCATGCTTTCCTTGCAGCTTCAGCATCCTCCCTAGCCCCCCTCCCATACAAACCCCTACATTCTAAATAACGTAGGATCCTTGTGACTAGCACATGGTAAGCTCTTACTTTACTCATTGCCTTGTCTTGCTTTGAAAGGAATTAACAAGTGGCCATTCAACTTCTTGAATTCTTCCAATGATAATGAGATGCACTGTCTATTCTTTGAGGGCAGGAGACATGCTTTGGAGTTTTTTTTTTTTTTTTTTAATCATGTCCTACACTCATGACCTCAAATGGGGTTTTCTTGGTAAAAGATCCTGGAACAGTTTGCTGATTCTTTCACCAGCCCATTTCACAGATAAAAAAAACCAAAACAAACAAACAAAAAAAATGAGGCAAATAGGGTTAAGTGACTTGCCCATGATCACACAGCTTGTAAGTGTCTGAGATTGGGTGAACTCACATAGATGAGTCTTCTTGTCTCCATACTTGGTGCTCCATCTTCTGTGTCACCTAACTGCCTTTGGGTAGGATCAAATATTTAATTTTTTAAAAATTTTTTATTGAAGCTTTTTATTTTTAAAACATATGTAAGGGTAATTTTTCAACTTCAACCCTTGCAAAACCTTGTGTTGCAATCCCTCCTTTTCCTCCGCCCTCTCTCCTAGATGGCAAGTAATCCAATATATCTTAAACATGGTAAAAATATATGTAAATCCAATATAGACATATATATTTATACAGTTATCTTGCTGCACAAGAAAAATCAGATCAAAAAGGAAAAAATGAGAAAGAAAATAAAATTCAAGCAAACAACAGCAAAAGAAGTGAAATGCTATGGTGTGATCCACACTCAGTTCCCACAGTCATCTCTCTGGGTGTAGATGGCTTTCATCATCATAAGATCATTGGAACTGCCCTCAGGGGTCATATCTTATAGAAATTCTGTGTCCTTACATGGTGGTGCAGAGGGTAGAACACTGGACTTGGGAATTAGAATAATTGGAGTTTAAATCCTGCCTTAGACACTCCCTTGGCTATGTGATAATGGGCAAACCCCTCTCTCAGTCTCAATTTTCTCACCTATAAAATGGGGATAATAATTGTACCTTCCTTTCAGTTTTATTGTAAGGACTAAATGAGATAGTATATAAAGTGCTTCTCATGTGATATAAATGCTAAATATTATTCAGGCCTAGCATAGTGTTGAATACATTTAGAGTGGACTCGCAATAAATATTCCTTCATTAGTTGAAATGAAGTTACCAAAAAACAACCTTCCCCCATTTTCTGAAGTTCTCTCTTTCACTCCCCCCTGTCTCTGTCTCTCTCTCTATCTCTGTGTATCTCTGTCTCTCCTCTCTCTTTCTCTTCCCCTTCCTCTCTTCTTCTCTCTTTTTCTCTCTGTCTCTCTCTGTTTCTCTGTCTCTCTCTGTTTCTGTCTCTGTCTTTCTTTGTGTCTCTCTGTCTCTCTCTCTCTCACATACACACACACAAATATTACTTCTTCCATTATAAAATGTGGGAATTTAACTGAAAATATGTAAAGTTCTTTCAAAGTTCTAAATGCTACAATCTCTTCCCAGTGACTCCTCCACATTACTAGATCTGCTGTACCTAACTATGACCCTCATTTATGGTTAAATTTCACATGTGGAATTAATTTGACTATAAATGAGGTTCATTAAGAAAAGAATTCTTAGCCATTGCTCTATTAATAGAGGGAATTAATTACCAGGATCACTTAGTTAACTATGTACCCTTCCCCTTTTTTATTTTCTTCTCAGATTTTTTTGAGCATTTCTCCTTTTTTCATAACTGTTTCTCTTCCTAGTGGAATTATATGATTTCATTGCTTTTTGTTTGTTTATCAAGTTTATTTACATTCCTGGAAATCTATTGGTCATTCATTGGTTATCTTATTTTTGGTCATCCCTCTTGAAGCAGAAATCTGTTATTCTTCATTTATGAGAAATTATTTTTATAGATTAAAAAGTCAAGATGCACCCACTGTCTAAGAATTGAAAATCAAAGTTTTGTCCATTAATTGGGGAATGGCTAAACAAGCTGTGATATATGATTGTGATGGAATATTATTGTGCTCTAAGAAATAACAAGCAAGATGATTTCAGAAAAACCTGGAAAGATTTATATGAAATGATGCATACTGAAGTGAGCAGAACCAGGAAAGTGTTGTACCCAGTAATGGCAACATTTATAATAATGAAGAACTGTGAATGACTTAGCTATTCTCAGCAACACAATGATTCAAGGCATTTCCAAAAGACTGATTTTGAAGCATACTGTCTGCCTCCAGAGGAAAAAATTAATATTATTTGAAAACAGATGGAAGCATGCTATTTTTCACTTTCTTTCTTTTCTTTCTATTTGAGTCTTCTAATACAAAATTATTAATATGGAAATGTTTATATGATTGCACAAGTATAATCTATATCTAATTTCTTACCATCTCAGGCAGGGAGGAGAGGAGAAAGAAACAAAGGGATAGAATTTGAAGCTCAAAACTTTAAAAAAAAAGTTTAAAGTTGCTTTAATGTGTAATTGGGAGAAATAAAATATTATAAATCAGAAAAAAATAATAAAAAAGTCTAACATTATATTTAAAAAAGGATATGCCCACTAAGTAAAGTTTATCAGGAAGACAGTTTGACCTAGTTATCTCATAGACAGAGAAGACCTCTAAGGGTATGGAAGAAATGAGCCTGATTCAATCAAAATTCCACTCAGACGCTTAGAATCCTATTATATTAGAGCTGTAAGAGATCTTGGAGGTCATCTTACCTGACCTCTCTCATTGTAGAGTTGAGGAAACTCACACCCAAAGAGGGGAGCTAACTTGTCCAAAGTCACCAGGCTAATAAGTGATGGAAATGAAATGTAAACTCAAGCTTCCTGCCTCCCAATCCTCTAAATCATTGATTGTATACTTCCATCAACTTTGATGCTTTAATTCCCAGTACATGTATACTTACTTATTTATAAATTATATCATGTATTATTATATTAATATATATTATACAACTCACACAAAAAAAGGAATTAAAGTGGATGAGATAAAGATGTAATTCTATTTCATCCTAGACTCAATAGGGAGCCAATGAAGTTTATATAGTAAGAGAATGACATTATCAGATCTGGGTTGCACTTTAGGAAAATCATGTTGCAGCTATGCAAAAGATAAATTGGAGAAGAGAGACATTTTAGGTAAGGAGATCAATTAGGAAGCTATTACAATAGTCTGGACAAGAAGAAATGAAGACTTGAAGGTGGTGGCTATGTAAGTGGAGAAAAGGAAACTTAAAGGTGAGATGTGGTGTTGGTAAAAATGACAAGATTTGGTAAATGGTTTGATGTGGTGGGTGAGGAAAAATGAAAAAAACCCAACCTTTCACTGAAAGGATGGTGGTTCCTTCATAATAGTTGTTTTGTTGTTGCTGTTTGTTCTTGAAGAGGAACATGACATCAGGGAGGGGATGCTGTGGCATACAAGTGAATTGGGTTTAAGGGAGGAAGGTCTGTGCAAGGTCACCCGCCTCACTTTTCCCTCCAGAGCCACCTGGGTCCAGTGGCCAGATATGGATAAGGACAAATGGAGATGGCTCTGGATGCAAGGGGAGACCTTGGCCTTTTTAAGCTAGAATTTTTAATAGATCTCAATTTGACTAAGGCTATACCCATTTAGTGATTAAAGATAGGTAGCCATTGGGGTAAAGAATCTCCTATTTCACCTAGTCCAAAAAAAACAGAAGTTGAAAAGTTTAAAGGAGGGATGGCTTTGGGGGAGAAGGAAAATGTAATGTGATCAGCAATTCAAATTAAAGTCATCAGGTGATAGGGTGCATTTATGAGTGGAATACTTTTCCCAATGGTGACTGCAATGTCATGGATGTCCAGTAATGATTAAATAATTCTTTCCCAGAAAGACTGAGATTTAGTTCAAAATAATTGGAAATTTGGATGGTTGGATAGTAGAGAGGGCAGAATGAGGGAGTAAGGGAAATTATCGTTGTTTTGGAAACAAACTCCATATTTGGTTATTTCAGGGAGGGTAGGATAGGACTCAGCTCCCTATTCCTCACATAGTTAACTACACATCCTATGAGGTCACATCACAGGCTTCTACTTATGAGCTCTTTGCTCTTTACTACATTACTTCTTCCTGAAGACTGATTTTTCAACTTCCCGCTTATCATTATTTGTCTCTCTGAGACCTAGATATTGTTAGTCTACAGGGGAAGTGCCAGGCATAGTATTTATGCTAATGCACCTCTTAATTAATTTAGAAAATTGAGAGTTGACTGCATGCAAAGTATTATTGTAAGGAGGATATCTTTGCCTTGCTCTATATTTCCACAGAGGAACGAATAAGAGGAAATGGGCTGACATCATTGGAGAGATTATTTAGACATAATGAAGAACTCTTAACAATAATGATGATAAAATAACGAAACAAGATATCAGTAGTGAAATTCTTGTGTCTAGACATCTTCAGAAATGGGTAAACAACAATCAGAGAGTTAATGATCTTAGCTAGAGACAGAAATCTGGGTCAAAAGGTCCCGAGGTTCCTTCTATCGATGACTCTATGGTTCTCTTTTATTCAGTTCTTTTTCAGTCATGTCTGACTCTTTGTGATCTCATTTGAAGTTTTCTTGGCAAAGGCACTGGGGTGGGGTGGTTTAGCATTTCCTTTTCCAGCTCATTTTACATAGGGGAAACTGAGGCAAACAGGGTTAAGTGACTTGCCCAGGGTCATACAGCTAGTAAGTATCTGAGGCGAGATTTGAACTTAGAAAAGATTACTCTTCCTGATTCCAAGCCCAGGGCTCTATCCATTGTGTCATCTAGTTGCTATGGTTGTTGCTATTATTATGCTGTACCAAAATTTACAGAAACCTATTACTGCAACTAGTATTTCAGCATCACTCAATAAAATTTGCCTATCAAGAAGATAGTTTAACTTCCTAATTATCTCATAGAGAAGATTTCTAAGGGTATGGAAGAATGGTCTGGTTCCATCAAAATTGCTCTTAGACTCTTAGAACCACAGTATATTTGAGTTGGTGGAGATCCCGTAGGTCATCTTGTGTGACTTCCTCAATTGAGGATTTGGAAAGCCACCCTTTAGCAAAAAATAAAATTGGTACAGACTGAAACTCATCTTCTCTGTTCCTGGTCTAAGCAGTGAGTCAGCAGCAATCATTTGGAGATATAAAACTGATTCCCCATTGATCTAAAGAGCAGCTTTTTTATTTGTCTGAACTTTTCTATTCTAACTGATCATGTTCAACATTCTTCCAGGACCCAGTCTCTCTGTCCCTCTGTACATATCTGTTCCTAATCTTCTTCTATGTTTTTGTCTCATTCATTGCTTCCTTTCACCCTATTTCTCCAGCTTTCTCTCTCTCCCCTCTTTTGTTTTTTTTCTCTTTTAGCTCACTGTTCTCAATGCAGATAAACTCCCTGAATCCCAAACTTTCTTTTCAACCTTTTGCTTATTTGAATCTTGACAACTTACTATGTAAATATCTATCTTTTGTTTTAAAATCATTTTTAACTTGTGTTTCTTTCTTCCTTTGTTGCAGTTAATTAACATATAATAGAATCAATCAATCAACAAGCATTTATGTATCTTTGTGTCAGGTCTAACTAATAAAGAATATAAACCCCTTGAGGGAAGGGCCTATTTTCACTTTTGTTTAGTCTAGAGCTTTGTACAAACCAGACAGTTATAAGACATTTCCTAAACTGAACTGCTTTAAAAAAAAAAAAAACAATGATAGTGTTCATAAAAGCATTCTTCACAACTTTCTTTCAAAAATATGAGAGAGAAATATATGCAATGGGCCAAAACATGTGAGTAAATATAGGATGCTCCAAAATTCTTATTAGAGATTTTTAGCATCAAAAACTTAAAACTTCATTAAGCCGTTTGGGTCATCCTTCCCAACAGATACAGAGCTTAAAAGTGAAATTACCTTACCAGGCAAGTGTGATGTCTCAACTTTAATGTTCTAAAAAAGGTTTCAGTGTACTGTGATATCTCTCAGAACACTGTCAAGTTCCCTATAGTTAAGGCTTTGTCTCTAAAATTAGTAAAAATTAGTTCCAGAATATTTCCACTTATCCCAGACTTTTTAGCAATGACTTTGCCAGCCATGACTTTCCCACTATAGTTAAGTTGGATGTGGAATAAAGGAATTTTTCTCTTTTCTCATCTCATGTTTCTTCATTTTGTTGTGTACCAAGTGCTGATACCATTTCAGTAACTGTCTCTCCATAGAGTTGGGAAGACCTAAGAGAAAAAGTAGAATTTGGATGTGCTTGATTTGGCACAGGGGAAACTGTGAGTGTATTTGTTTTCCATTAATTTATTTGTCATTTTCTACCATGATATATGGGCCATTTACTTTCCCTGAAGAAAAAGGATGGGAAATGTCAGGGGCTTCTCTTGTTCTACTATGGTAATGAATTATTGAAGAAATAAGAATTTTTTTGTTATTTGACTATGGAAAGAGATATTTTGTGACCTTTTGCTGCTTTATGATGATAATGAATTTTCTGACAAACTTGGAGACTTTGGGTTATTTTATTAAAATAAAAAGGGTTGTGGAATATCTTTGACCTGGACTTTTAGTAAATTAATCAAATAATAATTCTGGAAATATTGATGAGGCTGGTCTTTAGCCAGACTTTGTAATTTATTACTGTCACTGAGACAATAAACACTTAAACAAAATAACAACAATATAAAACTAATTACAGATTTAGATTCCCTCAGCTATTTTTTGTGAGATAGAGAATGGTGTCTTTCTTAAGGGAACTTCCTGATATCAGACCATTTTCTCCCTGCTAAAATTCTCTCCATCTTTCAAGACTCAGTTCCTCAGCTGCCCATTCCTCGAAAAGCCTTTCTCAATTATGCCTTAGCATAATTTCTTTTCATAATTCTTCTTATATTCAATTTTTTGTATTACAATTATTTTTCTACAATTATGTGTTTCATCTCCTCTGCTGGCTTTAAGCTCCTTGAGGTTAAGGTTTACGTATGTCTTAATTATTTTTAGAGGTTATGTGGAATAAAATGTTATTAAATGTCTGAACTCAACTGAATTAGGGATATTTTTAGCCTAGCTACACACGGATGTCTCATACCTATTTATACTTTGAGGGAATTATACAGGATTATCATAGAATCATAGATATAGAGATGAAAAAGGGCTTGAGACTGTCTAGTCCAATTCCTTCATTTCAGAGATGAGGGAAGAGATGCATGGAGATGAACCAATTTGCCCAGAGTAGTAAATAGGTAAATAGTATAACTGAGATTTGAACTCAAATCTCTGATTTTTACTCCAAATCTAGCACTTTCCCCTCATTATGTGATGAATCCCTGAAAAATGTAAATGAATCTACACAATATTAGAAATACTTATAGTTATATATTTTTGGTGGGGGAAGGGATGTGTAAGAGGGAGGAAAATAATAGGTTTCTCCTTTGTAATATTATATATAAAACTTACTCTATATTTTAAACAAATTAAATTTTCTGACCACTGAAACTTTAGGTATATTTTATAATTTTTTGTTGTTCAAATTAATATGAGTAATGAGTAGGAATGATGAATAGTCACCTGGATTTGATATGAATTGAGTGGTCATATTGGATGAGATGGCTCTGTGACCTTGACAGTATAGTAAATGGTTAATCCAACTTTGTCCTAATGGTCTCTCAGCAGTCAGAGCCAAGATATCCTAAAGCAAGTGGAGTTAATCTCTCAGAGGCCCACACAGTAGATAATTTTGATCCCTTCAGTACCAGAGTCTCAATTCTCTTTGTAGAGTGATTTTCCTTCCTGGGGCCATACATACTTGTTTATTCAATATAAATTCAAAAAGAAGTAAAAGGGGAAGAAGGAGAGGAGATTGTGAGAGGATTGGGAGGGACAGGATAAAAGAGTAATAGTCCAAAGCTCTTGAGGGAGATCAGCAAAAACTGCAGGAAGAAAGGGCACGACATTTGTAGGAGGTTGCATTTTCTTTCTAAACATTGAAATAATTAGGTTAAAAAAAATAAAAAAGTATGGGAGTTAGCTCTCTGTGTTCTAGAATCTTTTATTGAAAGAACAATAATAATGTGTCCTTAGGGAAGGGATGGATCTCTTTCAGAAAACTTCTGCCTCTGTTTTTTTCATTTATAATTCTGTTACTGATACAATCCCACCACTCACCAATACATTATTAAAAGAAAGAGTTTTCTTTCTTATCTGCACACCGTGGATACATTTTCAATTTCCCCCATACATCATTATATCCTTAACCTTAAAGGTTAAGCCTTAGAAAATGTGGACTACAAGGGAGGTGAGATTTCTGTTGTTTAGTCAGGAAGATAATATAAATTATCAACAGTTTACTCAAAAGATAATAAGGTAGTTAATAGAGGGGGAAGAGGCAAGGGAGTCCATTTGGTACAGAAGAGAGTGCTCTATTTTAATTCGGACACTGTTCAAATCCTTGCTCTGTTATTTCTTGCCTCTGCCCTCCCTGAGCATTAATTTTCTGTGCTCTACAATGAGGGGATTGGATCAATGACCATCTCTTTCACCTTTAAATCTGTGATCTTGTGAACAAATATTATTATTTATATCTTACAAACTAGGAAATGGAGACATAAATGAGTTAACTGTTTAGGGATTGGGAACTAGACCTATGCTTTTGGGGGGCATATTCAGTTAAAGAAACTTCCTCTACCAATGACTTGTCCAGAGTCACAAGCAATATGTGTCAGAGGTAGGTCCTGAAATCAAATCTTCCTAGTTTTGAGACCAGTTCTCTACCTACTATGGAATGTTATCTGGTCTCCATAGGTACCAGGGAAGAAATGGCAGAGTTGAGAAACAGTTTCAACCTCATTCAAAAAGCACTTGTTAAGAGCTTAATTGAATGATACCTGCTAGATTGCTTCCCTCTCTCTCTAAGCTCATCACTATAATAATGTTTTTAAATGTTGTTGATAATGTTTTTTAAAAAAGGTATCTGTTTTTAAACATTTGTGATAATTTTTCACTTTAAAATGGAAGATTAAATGCTTTAGAACTTTTTCATGTTTTATTTTTCCTCAAATTTATTATTTATTTAAAACATTAAAAACAATTTTGAGTTCCAAATTCCTTTCCCTTCAGATTTTTTCCTCATCCACTAAGATGGCAAATGATATAATATCAATTTTACGTGCTAAATCATACAAAATCATATTTTCATATTAGTCATGTCTCAAAAAGTGAGGAAAATAAAAGAGAGATATATTCTAACTCAGGGTTCATTAGTTGTCACAGTTGATCATTATTGCAATATTGCTGTTATGATATACAATAATCTTTGGAGTAGAATTGTAATGGGTGAGGTCTCATAATTCTTCATACTAGTTGGCAGTTATTAGTGAGAACCAAAGAGGTATGGATGGGATTATGGTTGCTTAGAACTTTAACACTACTATCAACATTGACTTCCCTGCTCTTTTCCTAACCTGCTCCCTTTTCCAAGTCATCCACCTTGTCATCCATCCATTCTCTTATCATCCCCTCTCACCCACTAAAGGAATTCTTAACTTATAAGAGGGTTAACCAGATATAATATAGTGTCCCTTTAAGAGTTGTTGCTAAATTAAGTCCACTTTGCCTTTCTAAAACTCAGAGACAGAAGTGGAGGGTTGAGTCTGACACTAAGCTTTTAGACAAACAGCTGATAATAATGGAAATACCTATCTCCCAGGATTGTTGTGAAGATCCATTGAGATAATATTTATAAAGGGCTTTAGCATAGTTCTTGACATAAAGTAGGAATTATATAAATAAGAGCTATTAATATTATTGTTATTGTTAAATGTGAGAAACTAATGTTTACTGGAGAGATATGTACAATAATTCTATGATTAAGGAACCAAATATAATTTATTTGATTATAGATCAGAATTCAGAAAGATAAGTGGAGAAAAAGAAGTAAAAAGATATCAGCTTTGGATCAGATATGTTTGAAAATGGGAATAATAGCTATTATAGATGAGTAAATTAAATTGAGCAAAGTGACAGATTCAAAGTAGAGACTAAAAGAAGTTATTTAGCAGATCAATTATTCTGCATGAATACTAGGGTCAACTGAAATACTGGTTAAGCAAACACTATTGATGAACACTTAACTTAGGAGAAAAAGCATCTAAATAATACAGAAGCTACATTTATCAAGGAACTTTTAATGGCTAGATCCTAAGATGGAAAGGGATACTAAATCTCATAGTTCCTGAGTTGGGAATTACCCCAAAATTTTCCTCATTTATTTTCCTCTTTATCATATTTTTATTTTAATTCATTTTTATTTGAAATTTCAAATTCTCTCCCTTCCATTTCTCCTTCCCCTAACCAGTAAGAGAACAAGAAAAATATACAAACAAAAAACACCCTATTATCTATATATCTATATATATATCTGCAAAATCAAATGCAACAAATTCCCACATTCATTTTTGGCAGTTTTTTTGGTTGCTTCCACTTTCCTCCACAGATACTGAGTGCACTGATATGATTTAGATTTAGGTGTGCATTGTTAAGTATTTATTATTTATGCATTTGCTTTAACAACAAATACTTGTAATAGTATTTCTTTTGTCTTGCTGTTCAGCAAATATTTAGGTTTAAGATATGATTGTCATTATTGTCAGTGATTTATATAAGTAGAAACACATCAACAGGGGTTCAAGAGATAAAGTGGTTAAGTAGGGGAATTTTGCTCTTTCACTTAAGGGAGAGAAGTATATTTCCTCACAATCCCAAGAACCATAAAAGAGTTTAAGTATAACCATATGGTAGTCCTATGGAGATCTAGACTTGCCAATTGTGAGAGCAGGTTGCAGTAATACAGCCAGCTAAGAAAAAGGAATAGGTGTCTACATTATTCTGAGAGGTATAAGGAGTTACATAGTAGGTAGCCATGTTACACATAATGTATCTGTTACATACAACTTTTTGCTGAGAAACTCAGTATTTCTAGAAGGGAAAAAAACACAAAAACAAAACAATACTATTTTTTCCCCAGTAACACAAAAATCCTTTTTTTTTCCACTTCATTCCTTCCTGTAGAAGTGTGAAATTATTGGCAAAGTATATGAATAATAACAAACTAGAAGTCCTACGTATCATGACTTGTTTGCTTGAGATTCCTACATCATCCATTTAATTCATATGACCAACTCAACGATTTGTTCTTGAAGAAAATGAGAAAGTTTAACAGATTAATCAAAATCCAATAAAGGTTAGGAACATTCCAAGAGTAGGCATTTCATTAATCAATTAGCAGGCTTGAGTAAAAGATACCAAAGAACATTTGGACATGCTTTGATTAATAATTCAGAATTAAAGCAAAAATTTTTTCCCTCTTATTCATTTATTTCTGATCTGAAAGTGAAGTTGTCTATGTAGGGATATCGAATTTCAGGAGTTCACAAAGGCAGACCATCTAAGTGATGGCTCTGTGGTTGGGAATATATTTGGTTTAGCATTTGGGAAATTTAAGCTCAAATACAGTTGGTTTTTAATTCAGCTGAATCACCAGAACTTGATGACATGCCACTAGGCTGTCTAAAAGAAAGCAGATCATGCACAATGGAAGAGGTGACGTCACCCTCACAGCTGCCAAACCATCAACAACTTAAAAAAATTTTTAAGAGAAAATGTAAAATTATGAAAAGTGTGTAATTCTTTAATTTTTCTAAACTCTTCCAAATTATGTAAATGTCTAATGATTTAATGCATGTCATTCCCTGCCTTTAAGAAAAGGCATTATTGCCTTGCCTTATATCTTGCCTTATATGTAAATATTCATTTATAAAGAATGCTATTCACTTTACCTTGGTGCAAGGCTATTAGTACTATTTGTAATTTTGTCAAATGGTTAAAAAACTCATGATAATTTGAAAATGTGGCTTTTTAATTAACAAAAAGAAGTGAAAAGGCTAGGAATATTTTTGTTTCCAGATTTCAGATACTACACTAAAAAAAACCCCAACAAACCATTCATGCTTTTCTTTGCTTTTAACATTATTAATAGCCATATCTGCTCAGGAAAAAAAAATATGTGAAATGTGAAATTTTTTTCTAAATACCCTGTGTGTGTGTGTATCCACTTTACTGCAAAACATGCTTAGGCTTTGGACAAGAAAAAAATAAAGGTCAAAATTTTACTTATTCTTTTTATGTGTTTCTCTTTTTTTCTGTCTGTCTCTGTCTCCTTCTGTCTTTCTGTCTCTGTCTGTCTCTGGCTCTTTGTCTCTCTTTGTAGATAGGAACCTGGTGATTAGAACAATTTTAAATTATGGAAAACATGTCAAGTCAAGTCAGCTATGTGCCAGGCATGGTGCTAAGACTGGAGATACAAAAAACAATCTTTACTCTCAAAGAGCTCAGTCTAATAGAGAAGACACCATGTAAACAGCTATATACAAACAAGATATATTTAGAATAAACTGGGAGATAGACACAAAGGAAGGCACTAAGGTCAAAGAGGATGAGAAAAGGCTTCTTTCAGAAGGTGAGACTTTAACTGAAGGAAGCCAGAGGAACTAGGAGATGAAGGGGGAGAGTATTCCAGGCACGAAGGCCAGTCAATGAAAATGCTCAGAGTATGGAGATGGAGTATCTTGTGCGAGGAACAGCAAGGAGAGCAGTGTCCCTCAATCACAGAATATGTAAAGGTGGGGAGTAGGGTGTAAGAACATTATAAGGGTGGGGGAGCAGGTTGTGAAGGATATCCAGTGTAAAACAGAGGATTTTATATTTGTTCCTAAAGATAACAGGCAGCCACTGGAGCTCACTGAATGGAAGAGTGATTCAATCAGCCATTTCTTCACTTCTCACCTTGTTGTATTCCTTTGAACCTTTTTATCATCCCCTCAATAGGTTACTTCCCTCTACCTTTTCAGTCTTCTTTTTTGCATTATCTTCCTTCATTAGATTAAAAACTCCTTGAGACAAGGGACTATCATTTTGCCTTTCTTTGTATCCTTAGTGTATAGTACAGTGGTTGGCATACAGTAGGTACTTAATAAATGTTGACCAAGTGATTATTAGTATACCAAAATGAGGAAAGATAACCCAGCAAATAGGAAAGTAGGGAGATCAATGGCAAGGCGAATTTCATTAGCATCCTGTCTCACAAATAAGCAGTTTGCTGTAGGAGTTAATCAGAAGGGTTATTCATAAGAGGTACCAAACAGAATGTAAAAGATTGAATCTTTTGCTTCAAGCATGTAGATCTAAGAGAATTTTTCAGTGGTCTTCAGAGGATGTGCTATGTTTGTTTTCTTGCTAGTACCATGTAACATCTTTCTTGGAACAAAGTACAAGTAACATCCTGGGGAGGAAAACAAAAGAGCTAAGGGGAATAACTGTCTTTCCTCTGCAAACAGGGAAGATTAGTGTTTCTTGCAAAGACATGCTTCCATGAGATCTAGGGAATACTTAGAGCTAGCTATATAATACTTTTTGGATCACTACTTTGTCATGGTGGAGACAGGTCAGAGTGGAGAGTTCTGACAAAAGGTAATACAGTGGAGAAGGAAATGGCAAATCACTCCATTATCTTTATCAAGAAATCTCTAAGGACAGTATTAAAATACTGAAAGATATGAGATTGGAAGATGAGTCGCTCAGGTTAGAAAGCGTCCAATATGATACTGGGAAGTACAGAAACAACTACAAGTAGCCCCAGTACTAATGAAGTAGCTGGACCAATTGAATGGACATCAGTTGTCAATACTGAAACAATATACTAAAACTAAAGGAAAGTTTGATGCTATGGAAATTCCTATTGCATAGAAACCTGGAATGTAAGTTCTATAAAGCAAGGTAAGCTGAATGTGATCAAACAAGAGATGGAAAGATTAAACATCCACATCCTGGATGTCAGTGATCTTAAATGAATGAAAATGGGGGAGTTTAATTTAGGTTGTCATTGCATAAGCTACTGTAGGCTAGAATCCTTTAGAAGAAATAGAGCCCTCAAAGTCAATAAAAGGATGAAAAAAGCAGTACTGGCATATAATCTCAAAAACAACAGAATGATATCTGTTCAAATCCAAGGCAAACTATTAAACATCACAGTAATACAATCTATGTTCCAACCACTGATGCTGAACAGGTCAAAAGTGATCAATTTTATGATATATAATATCATGTAGAAATAACACCAGCTCCCTCCCCGCAAAGATATCACATTCATCATAGGGAATTGGAAGTATAAAGTAGGAAATCAAAATAATTGGAATAACAGGAAAATTTGGTCATGGAGTACAGAATGAAGCAGGGCATAGAGTTGTGTCAAGATAACTAGCTGTACACAGCAAAAACTCTTTTTCAACAATCCAAAAAGTGACTCTACACCTGGATATCACCAGATGGTCAATACAGAAATAAAAATGATCCCATACTTTGTAACCAAAGGTGGAGAAACTCTATATATAGTCAGTTGGAACAAGATCTGGAGCTAACGGTGGCTCAGATCATGAATTTCTTATTAGAAAATTTAGACTTAAATTGAATAAAGTAGGAGAAACCATCAAATTATATAGTTATGATTTAAATAACATCTCTTAAGAATAGGAAGTGATGAATAGATTGAAGTGATTATATCTGGTAGATAAGAGTGCCTGATGAACTATGGACAGAGGTTCATAATTCCATACAATAGGCAGCAATAAAAAACATTCCAAAGAAAAAAGAACAAGAAAGCAAAATGGTTATCTGATGAGGACAAACAACTGAGGAAAGAAGGAAAATAAAAGGTAAAGGAGAAAGGAAAAACTACCCTTGACTGAATGCAGAATTCCAGAAAATAGTGAGGAGAGATAAGGTTTTTTTTCTTGCTGTTTTGTTTTGTTTAATGAGTAATGCAAAGAAATAGAAAAAATTTCAACAGAATGGGAAAGACAGGAGACCTACCTCTTCAAGAAAATTGGAGATATAAATGGGAATTTTCATGCAAAAATTGGCATAAAAGACAAAAATTATGGGAATTTAGTAGATGCAGGAGAGATTAAGAGGAGGTAGCAAGAATACACAGAAGCTGAATTAATATTAAAATTAAATTAAGATCATGGCACCTAGTCCTATTTCTTCTTAGTAAACAGAAGAAGAGGAAATGGAAGCAATGTCAGATTTTATATTCTTAGGCTCAAAGATTACTGCAGATGGTGGCTACAGCTATGAAAAGAAAAGATACTTGCCCCTTGGAAAGAGAGCTATCACAAATCTAGACAGCATACTAAAAAAACAGATCACCTTGATGACAAAGGTCCATAGATTCAAAGCTATGGTTTTTCCAAAAGTAATGTATGTTATTAAAAGTGGACTACCAGGAAAGCTGAATGCCACAGAATCAATATTTTCAAATCATGGTGTTGGAGAAGACTTGAGAGTTTCTTGGACAGCAAGGTGACCAAATCAATAACTACTTAAGGAAATTAACTCTTGACTAGTCATTGGAAGGACAAATATGTACACTGAAGTTTAAATACTTTGGCCATATAATGAGTAGACAGAATTCATTGGAAAATACCTTGACACTGAAAAAAGATAGAAAGCAAAAGAAAAAGGTGTTCAGCAGAGGAAGAGATGGATAGACAATATCATGGAAGCAATGAACAGACTTCAGGAGATAGAGGAGAATGGAAGAGCCATGGTATAGTCCATAGGGTCATAGAGTCAGACATGACAGAATGACTCAACAACAACAACAACAACAACAACAACACATAACACTGCTGGTTTGAGGTTCTTGTTGTTTGAGGAGTGTATGTGAGGAGAAGCAGCTACCTGTGATTTAAGAAATAATAATGTGGACCTACAAGTGCCATCAGGTAAGAAATTATCCAATCATTTCAGAGAAAGAAGAAGAGAATAACTGGGGTTAATAATTCCTTGCTAAGGAGTTCTGAAGCAATTATTTGTCTTTTTTAAAAAAAAAAAAGTTAAAGCTTTTTATTTTCAAAACATATAAATGGATAATTTTTGAACATTGATCCTTGCATAGCCTTGTGTTCTAAATTTTCCCCTCCAACCCCTCACTCCCTTCCCTAGATGGCAAGCAATCTATGTTATACATGTTAAAATACATGTTAAATCCAATATATGCAAACATATTTATAAAATTACCTTGCTGCAAAAGAAAAATCAGATCAAAAAGGAAAGAAAACAAGTAAGAAAGCAAAATGCAAGTGAACAACAGCAAAAAAAGTGAAAATGTTATGTTGTGGTCCACACTCAGTTCCCACAGTCCTCTCTCTGGATGAAGATGACTTTCTTCATCACAAGATCATTGGAACTGGCCTAAATCATCTCATTGTTGAAGAGAGCCATGTCCATCAGAATTGATCATCGTATAGTCTTGTTGTTGCTGTATGTAATGATCTCCTGGTTGTGCTCATTTCACTCAGCATCAGTTCATGCAAGTCTCTCCAGGCCTCTCTGAAATCATCTTGCTGATCGTTTCTTATATTTCTTTTTCAATTCTTATATAGAATTAGAGAATAATATTCTATGACATTCATATACCATAACTTATTCAGCCATTCTCCAACTAATGGGCATCCACTCACTTTCCAATTTCTTGCCACTACAAAAACGGCTGCCACAAATATTCTTGCACATGTGGGGCCCTTTCCTTCCTTTAAGATCTCTGTGGGATATAAGCCCAGTAGAGATCCTGATGGATCAAAGGGTATGCACAGTGTGATAACTTTTTGTGCATAGTTCCAAATTGGTCTCCAGAATGGTTGGATCCATTCACAACTCCACCAACAATGCATTAGTGTCCCAGTTTTCCCACATCCCCTCCAACCTTTGTCATTATCTTTTTCTGTCGTTTTAGCCAATCTGAGAGGTGTGTAGTAGTATCTCAGAGTTTGATTTAGAACACCTTTTCATATGCTAGAAATGGTTTCAATTTCTTCATCTGAAAATTGTATGTTCATTTCCTTTGACCATTTATCAATTGGAGAACAGCTTAGATTCTTATAAATTTGAGACAATTCTCTATATATTTTAGAAATGAGGCCTTTATCAGAAGCCTTAAATGTAAAAATATTTTCCCGACTTATTGCTTCCCTTCTAATCTTGTCTGCATTAGTTTTATTTGTACAAAACCTTTTTAACTTAATATAATCAAAATATACATATGAGGAGGGAGTAAATAAAACAAAATATCTCTTTCCATAGTCAAATAACAAAAAAATTCTTATTTCTTCAATAATTCATTACCATAGTAGAACAAGAGAAGCCCCTGACATTTCCCATCCTTTTTCTTCAGGGAAAGTAAATGGCCCATATATCATGGTAGAAAATGACAAATAAATTAATGGAAAACAAATACACTCACAGTTTCCCCTGTGCCAAATCAAGCACATCCAAATTCTACTTTTTCTCTTAGGTCTTCCCAACTCTATGGAGAGACAGTTACTGAAATGGTATCAGTACTTGGTACACAACAAAATGAAGAAACATGAGATGAGAAAAGAGAAAAATTCCTTTATTCCACATCCAACTTAACTATAGTGGGAAAGTCATGGCTGGCAAAGTCATTGCTAAAAAGTCTGGGATAAGTGGAAATATTCTGGAACTAATTACTAATTTTAGAGACAAAGCCTTAACTATAGGGAACTTGACAGTGTTCTGAGAGATATCACAGTGCACTGAAACCTTTTTTAGAACATTAAAGTTGAGACATCACACTTGCCTGGTAAGGTAATTTCACTTTTAAGCTCTGTATCTGTTGGGAAGGATGACCCAAACGGCTTAATGAAGTTTTAAGTTTTTGATGCTAAAAATCTCTAATAAGAATTTTGGAGCATCCTATATTTACTCACATGTTTTGGCCCATTGCATATATTTCTCTCTCATATTTTTGAAAGAAAGTTGTGAAGAATGCTTTTATGAACACTATCATTGTTTTTTTTTTTTTTAAAGCAGTTCAGTTTAGGAAATGTCTTATAACTGTCTGGTTTGTACAAAGCTCTAGACTAAACAAAAGTGAAAATAGGCCCTTCCCTCAAGGGGTTTATATTCTTTATTAGTTAGACCTGACACAAAGATACATAAATGCTTGTTGATTGATTGATTCTATTATATGTTAATTAACTGCAACAAAGGAAGAAAGAAACACAAGTTAAAAATGATTTTAAAACAAAAGATAGATATTTACATAGTAAGTTGTCAAGATTCAAATAAGCAAAAGGTTGAAAAGAAAGTTTGGGATTCAGGGAGTTTATCTGCATTGAGAACAGTGAGCTAAAAGAGAAAAAAAAACAAAAGAGGGGACAGAGAGAAAGCTGGAGAAATAGGGTGAAAGGAAGCAATGAATGAGACAAAAACATAGAAGAAGATTAGGAACAGATATGTACAGAGGGACAGAGAGACTGGGTCCTGGAAGAATGTTGAACATGATCAGTTAGAATAGAAAAGTTCAGACAAATAAAAAAGCTGCTCTTTAGATCAATGGGGAATCAGTTTTATATCTCCAAATGATTGCTGCTGACTCACTGCTTAGACCAGGAACAGAGAAGATGAGTTTCAGTCTGTACCAATTTTATTTTTTGCTAAAGGGTGGCTTTCCAAATCCTCAATTGAGGAAGTCACAGGAGATGACCTACAGGATCTCTACCAACTCAAATATATTGTGGTTCTAAGAGTCTAAGAGCAATTTTGATGGAACCAGACCATTCTTCCATACCCTTAGAAATTTTCTCTATGAGATAATTAGGAGGTTAAACTATCTTCTTGATAGGCAAATTTTATTGAGTGATGCTGAAATACTAGTTGCAGTAATAGGTTTCTGTATATTATTATATGTATATGTTTACATTAACTGTGAAACTTGAGGTGCTCCAGGTAACATGGCACATGAAGTCAAATCCACTGCCTTGAATTAGGTCAAGTTTACCTCTGTTTATTCTCTGTTTTGTGCATTTGCACAGAGAAATGGGTGTTACTGTTGACTCTTTTCTTAGCTATTGTCTCCTGGATGTTACTGACCCTTTCTTTTACTAATCTTAATATACTGCAGCAGCTACTCTTTTTATCTGATTAGTCACATCTGTGTGGATAACATTCTTTCTCCATTTCCTTTTTTTTTTTTTACTTAATTAGGAGGATTCTTTTTTCCCCCCTTAGGCAGTCAGGATTAAGTGACTTGCCCAAGGTCACACAACTAATAATGAGATTACATTTCAATTTGGATCTTCATGACTCCAGGGCCAGTGCTCTATCTATTGCATTACCTACCTCTCCAGAGAACTCTAGATATTCAAAAGTAAATGTATTTGTATTAGCCCTTAGTAATCTCCTTTCCCTCCCAAATCCTCTCCCTCATCTCATATGTATATATTATAATATATAATATACATATGTATGTATTTTAGAACCAACCATTATGATAATTTATTTGCCTTAACAATGCATATTTGTTACAAGGATTTGTTTTTCAACTGGGGGAGAGGATTTGGGAGGGAAAGGAGATTACTAAGGGCTAATACAAATACATTTACTTTTGAATATCTAGAGTTCTCTGGAGAGGTAGGTAATGCAATAGATAGAGCACTGGCCCTGGAGTCATGAAGATCCAAATTGAAATGTAATCTCATTATTAGTTGTGTGACCTTGGGCAAGTCACTTAATCCTGACTGCCTAAGGGGGGAAAAAAGAATCCTCCTAATTAAGTAAAAAAAAAAAAAAGGAAATGGAGAAAGAATGTTATCCACACAGATGTGACTAATCAGATACAAAGAGTAGCTGCTGCAGTATATTAAGATTAGTAAAAGAAAGGGTCAGTAACATCCAGGAGACAACAGCTAAGAAAAGAGTCAACAGTAACACCCATTTCTCTGTGCAAATGCACAAAACAGAGAATAAACAGAGGTAAACTTGACCTAATTCAAGGCAGTGGATTTGACTTCATGTGCCATGTTACCTGGAGCACCTCAAGTTTCACAGTTAATGTAAACTATCTTGAATAAATGTAAACAACAAAAGAAGCTCCAACTATCCCATGGGTGAACCTGGGTTTTCCCTGGAACTATGCCTTTTTTCCTGTTTCTATAGAATACCTGGTCTGGCTTGAAAGTGGGTGCAGGGATCTATTATTCTGTCTTCTTGCCACTAAGGACTAAGTTTTATGAGTAACCCTAACAAAACCTATTTGCTGCCAAGCTGGGCTCCTCTTACTTCAGCTTCAAGAGGGTTTATGTCCCTACAATTGGACAAAATAGGCCAGCCCCTTCACAATTAGTGTAACTGAAATTGAGGGAATGTCCATCATTTTGGGAATGGTTTAATCAGTTGTGGTATATGAATGTAATGGAATACTATTGTCCTATAAGAAATGATAAACAGGTGGATTTTAGAAAAACCTGAAAAGACTTACAGAGACTGATGTTGAGTGAAGTGAGCAAAACCAGGAGAATATTATACACAGTAACAGCAACATTGTGCAATGATCAACTATGATAGACTTGGCTCTTCTCAGCACCATGATTCAAGACAATTCTAAAAGACTCATTATGAAAAATGCTACCCACATTCAGAGAAAGAACTGATGGACTCTAAATGAAGATCAAAAGCATACTATTTTCCATTTGTTTTTTCATAGTTTTCCCTTTTCTTCTGTTTCTTCTTTCATAGCATGACTAATGTGGAAATAACATGATTGCACATTTATAACTTGTATCAGATTGTTTGCTGTCTTATGGAAGTGAGGGAAAAGGGAGGGAGAAAAATGTAGAACTCAAAATCTTATAAAAAACAAATGCTGAAAACTATATTTATATGTAATTGGAAAAAAATAAAATACTATTTACATTTAAAAAATAAACAATTTGTGTAGCTGGCAGGATCGTCTCATATGCATCACTGAAACATGTTAGGATGTTTCTCATGACTGGACTATGTCTCTGGAAGGGTATACATTATTCTTAAAGAAGAGAATACCTTAAAGGAAAAAAAAAGTAGCATTGCAATGCAATGGAAAATATAGTTATAGGAGGAAGTTCAAGAACATGGATAGTTACAAAAGACAGATGGAGAGAGAAGGGAAGGGAAACGATACATGGACCTTTCTAACAAATATGCATTGAAGTGGGTTTTATTGAAGGGTGGATGAGTTTAAAAGGGAAAGAAGGAAAGAAAATGGGAAAAAGAAGATGTAAAAGCATGGTATGTATTGAAATTGTCCAGTTTTTTCTATAGCAGAGTACATGGGGCTATGAATTGGTACAAGGATAAGGACAGGACTTGTGATTTCATTGGTATAGGAAACTCACAAGTGGAGAAAACCCTTCTACTAATATAGTTCAACCCATGTTGGTTGAATATATAAAAACAATGGGTTTGTTCAAATTGTCACTTCAAAATTTCTTGAAAAAATTCTCTCAGTAATATGTCAAAATTAAGAAAGATTCCTTGAGAGATATGACAACAGATATAGCTTAGCCTTGTTTACCAGCTCTTTGGTTACAAATATAAGGCAAAGCATCAAAGGAGATGAATGTTCACCAAGGTACTCATTACTGTTCGGGAGGAGGTACAATACACAGTTCATGTTATAGAGGGATTCCTTTTAGACCAGGGGTTCTTAAATTTTTTTTTTATACCACAGATGCCTTTGTCTGACTGATGACCCTTTCTCACTACAAGTTTTTTAAATAAATAAAATAAAATACTAAAACCCAATCATACTGAAATAATTGTAAATTTTTAAAAATATTATTCTTAATTCTTGTTCATTTTTATTTTATTCTTACTTAGGTTAAAAATCCCTGATCTATATGGTGATATGCTCCACATTCTTTCATGAGGATGGCATTGTACTAATTACATCAAGTTCTCTGAAGATCCTTCTAAATGACATCTATATCTATATCTATTCTAGAAAGTTTGGCATAAATGCCAATGTAAGAAAAATCAAATAAATGTAGAATGTCTACATTGTCTAGGCTAAGACAGAGTTAGATGCACAACCTATAGGGCTTTTTCATTAGGTATATATACATCTTAAAAAGACACTACAAATGGACAGGGAACCAGGCCCCTAGATTGAATAGAATAAACAGAGCTGGCTAAATTGCCTTTGGGAAAATGCCAATTTTAAAGAAAACAATCCCGGGCTTTTTCATGAATTAAAGGCCCATTGATACTAATGTTTGTGCAGTAATCATGCATACTGTGATATTAGTTTACAAAGGAATAAAGTGAAGGTCAGTCAACAAATAGAAAGGTACATGGTGGGTGTGAGAAGGCTGCAACATGATACACACTAGGAATAACACAAGAAAGGCAGTGCAGAAGATGCCATTCAAGAAAAGTATGATAAAAATATAAATGGGCTTTTATTAGGGAAGGATAACCAATGGAGAGTCTGCCTTATATACTAATAGCATCATGATATCAAGAGAATTCAAGGAAACTCCCCATCATTTTGCATGGATGTCCCATGTCAAGCTTTTGAAAAGGCGTGGACCAACACTGTATAACATAAACAGGGATGGATGGACTGTGACCTATTATCACCGATATTACATATCCACTAGCATCCTGAAGTACTGGAGTTTTGAAAGTCGGAGCCTGCTCTGAATCTATGGCTAAAGCATATGAACTCTAAGGAATTCCAAGAAAAGTAAGCCCATGGTCAGGTGTGTCTTCTTGAGAGTGATCCTGGAGAAGACTTATATGAGCTGGGCATCAGGAAAATGATTTCTGCAATGACCACAACATTGGGAAGACAACTGACTTTGTACAATTTAAGAACTCTGGTCACCCTAGTGCTCAACAAGATTCCGTGAAGAAGCATTCTCCTCTGTATAATCTATATAGGATTGCTTATCTTCTCAAGGAGGGGGGAGAGGAAGAAGGAAGGGACAAAATTTGAAACTCAAAACTTTAGAAAAATGCTAAAAATTGCTTTAACATATAATTTTGGGGAAAATATTGTTTAAAAAAAGAAACACAATATTTTCTTCCTGACAGAGAAGTGATGAAATCAACATGAAAAAAAGTTATGTGTTTATGTGTATATATAACATATACATATATATATACATACTCATACATATGTGTATGTGTATGTATATATATACATATATACATATGTATGTATTTTAGAACCAACCATTATGATAATTTATTTGCCTTAACAATGCATATTTGTTACAAGGATTTGTTTTTCAACTGGGGGAGAGGATTTGGGAGGGAAAGGAGATTACTAATAAGGTTGTCAAAAGTGGGGGAAAGAGGTATCTTTTTAAATGCATAAAAGGGCACAAGAAGGCCAAGAAGAAATACAGTCAAGAATGTAGCTTTGAAAGGTGTATGTTAAATGTATATATAACAACACAAAATACCTTCAACAATATAAATGGAAAGAACAATGACCATCAAATAATCAAAACTGAATGTCACAAAATTATAAAGAACAAGTTTGACCTTGAAGAAGAGATATGAGAAGACACTTCACCTCTACTTTTTTACAGTATTAGGGGAATGTCCACCTTTTGTGAAGCATTGTAAAAAACATTTTTGATATGCTGGTTCTTTTTACTTAATTTTTTCCTTCTTTCTCACTTTTTAAAAAAATCTTTACTATATGATATGTTTCCCTGGTATGGTTAAGGAGGGATATAAGAAAAAATCTAGGTGATGTAAAAATCAAAAGATAACAGCAAAATCTATTTTAAAAGTTAAATTGAAAAAGAAAGTAGTCCCAGGAGAAATAAAGGAACTTTGTGAGGGGGATGTTAAATGTAACCACAAAGAATACCATGGGAGTTCAAAAAGGCAATTGGCCCACTTCCAAACACCCTATTTATTCCTTGACCCCTAGAGATTGGTTTAAGATTAATCCCAGGAGCTCTAGCATTGCTGTAAGTCAGAAAGGATCACAGATTCTGTTTTCTGAACCTGTGAAGCTTTAGAGAAAATCAGTTAGCTGTATTTCTACAAAGAGAAAAAGAGGGCAGTGGGATTTGCCAACTCTGTGTTTCCTAGGCTTCTGGTGAGAATTAATTAGGGTTTTAAAACGTACTGTGGATTTGGTTTAGTTTGTATATTTATTCAGGATGAAAGCTGATATACTACTATGGAGTGTTAATATTAAAGGTTCATTATGCCTTACTCAAGGCAGGGTATAAAGAGTGTAAAGTATGTAAAGTGGGGTAATTGGTATATGAGGCTTGTGGGACCATCTTCAAATCAAAAGGACTCTATTTCAAAATAACATTTAGTATTCCTTATAGTATACAGAGAAGAAGAAAAGCCTTTGAAAATGAAAATAAAAAATTGACTGTGGATTTTGTTATTGAGACTATATGACAACTGGCACCAAGGAAGTTCTATATACAGTCAGAGACATTTGCTGGAAATGAAAATATTAAATTAATATTAAATGTTAAATTAAATATTAACTTATTTTCATCATGGGCTGTCAAATGAGGCACTGATAAGCAAGAAAAAGACAATTGAATCAGAACAGTGAGGGTTTCAATGCTAACAAACTGAAAAAAAAATTAGCCACATAACTTTGCATTAAACAGGTTGGCTTCTTTGGCACAGAGTAATAATTCAGTGATGGCTAGGCTTTGCTTGGAGTAAAAAAAAATACTGTTAGATTGTACAAGGGCATCAAAGTGACTATCTTGCAAATGTCAGCCTCCATCCTGATATAGAGATGAATCTCACACAAAACTAGCATAAGTAGTTATACTGTAAGGGCTAATTACCAACATCAAGTCTTTTAAACAAGATGGTAAAACAGAAGTTCTGGCTAATCTAAGTACAGGGGCAAAGAAAAGGATAGCAGCTTTCATGGCAGATAGAGGGGGCAGAGTGAGAATGTGAAGAAAAAGAGTGAGAATGCTGAGGTATTGTTATTTTGGAGAAAAGTCCCATTCTTGGTTCATTTTCTATCTTCTTATTGGTTTATTATACAGAGGGTCATGGCATCTACTTTAAATCTAGAGAGACTCCTAGTAACAGGTGAGGGATAAAATACTTTATCTTATCATTGTATTAATATTTGAATAAAGATTAAGTTGTGATCCCACAAGCAACAATAACTTCTTTGCAGATAGATCTAAATAAAGTTGGGAAGGAACAAAAAGTAAGGAAATGGTTTTTCAGTATTTTCCAACATGATGGATTCTGATTTGAACTATAGATGAAGGACTTCACCACAGAAAATAATGCGCATGTAGATGAAGGAAAGGGAGGGAACCTTATGTTTCCTCCCTATAATCAAAGAGTAAAAATAACTCCTCATTACAACCTTTAAAAAGAAAAGGCTTTTAAACGAAATAGCAACAAAGCTATATCGTCAATAAAGGCTTTAAAGCCCCAGTCTTCGACCTATATAAGTAAAATATTAACATCTGTTGATGTCCTTCCATCCTATAATCTGGCTGAGTGTTATGCATGTGTAAAAGTATATATAATTAAACAGTTGCCTGTATAAGTAGATGGGAATTCTAATGATTCATGGAATGTTGGGCCTAGCTTTCCATGGTTAGTTTTGGCTTCAGACACAGAGGGGAGAGTTAGAAAGTCTACAAAGTATATGTGAGTGTTTTCTCTAAAATCTGTGGTTCTTGAACCTTTTATGCCTGTGAAACAGTATTATCCTTGGAGGGTGAGAAATTTTGGAGCATACAATATTTAAGATGGCAACACTACTGGAAGGCTTCATGATTACAAGGATAAGTTCCATACAAAGCACATTTAATCGCAAGTGTAAGTTCTATACAATACAGGAGAGATTCACACATGTATGTGATTTCAAGTGTAAGTTCCCTATAATTGGGAGCAGCCAATGCTCTCAAACAAAATGATGTTTTTTAATAAACTTTTCATAGTTCCAGAATGTTTGACTAAGATTGTGGAGTGTATTGGAGCTGAAAGCTGTAGCTGCCCCACATCTGAAGCCAGGACTTATCTGTTAAGACCAAGTTGACCTAGTCTTCATATTCCATTTCCCATCTTAAAAAAAGGATGTATATCTTTGGGCCATGGTGCCTTTCTATTGTTTCAAATTGTTTTTTGCACTGCTTTAATTTAAAAAGCATTTATTAAGGTCCTAATATGTGCTTCCTGCTAAGTGACACAAAGTATAAAGACAACACAAAGGATAAAGAGATTAAAATGAAACAATCCAGTTCTTAAAGAGCTGAAACTATACTTGAAGGTAAAGGAGAAGGGAGGACACAACATATATGTACATAGATAAGTAAATAAGAAATATAAAAAGAATGTAGAGTAATTTTGGGGGTGGTGAGAAGGGGCATAGATAGGTGGTGCAATAGATAGGGTTCTGGCCCTGGAAATCAGGAAGACTCATTTTTCTGAGTTCAGGAGAAGGAAATGGCAAAACAGTCCAGTATCTTTGCCAAGAAAATCCCAAATGATGTCATAAAGAATCAAACAAGATTGGACAACAATAACCAAACACCTTAGAGGTAATCAGGAAAATGATGGTAATCTGATACATAAAGGGAAATAAGTTATCCTGTAGAATTTATTCCTCAGTTTCACACATCAAATTTCCCCTCAAAATAAAATTTAACAAAGTGAGGTGCAGTCTAGAGCGTCTTTTGAAAGAGTCACTAATAAATTAGCTTGTTTATAAGGAGAACTCTTATAATCACATGAGACAAAAGGGTCTGATTATGTTCTTAAGGGGCAGGAAGCCATTGTATGAACCAGGAATCCTAAAGACCTTTTAGGTTTACCAGAGAACAGAGCTAAGGTCTAATGAAAGTTATCTTCCAAGAATAAAGCAAAGTACAAATATACCTAAGATCATAGCATTAAAGCTAGAAGGTCCTTCATTTGATGGATGAAATCCTGAAGCCCAAAGAGGTTACATCTTGCCCATGATCACAAAGGTGGTAAAAAGTAGAGCTGAAATTCAAGGTCCCTTTGACTGAAAGTCTAGCCCTTATTCCACTCTAACTTGTTGCTTCTTTCTTAATAGATGCATAAAGAAAGTGATTGTCTATTGTATGAAAAGAGAGGAGGTTACACAAGGGCAAAAATGTAGCAGCCCTTTTTGTAGTGGCAAGAAACTGGAAACTGAGGAATACCCATCAGTTGGGGAATGAGTTATATATGTAATAAGAAGGTAATGGAATATTATTGTTCTATTAGAAATGAGTGACTTCTGAAAAATCTGGAAAGATTCACATAAACTAATGCTGAGAAAAGAGACAAGAGAATATTGTACACAATAACAAGATTATGTGATGATCAACTGTGATGGACTTGGCTCTTTCAACAATGAGGTGATTAAAGGCATTTTCTGTAGACTTGTGATGGAAAGAGCTATCTGCATCCATAGAGAGAATTATGGAGATTGAATGAGGATCAAAGTATAGCATTTTCATGGTTTTTTTTGGGGGGTGTTGTTATTGTTTGCTTGGTTTTTTTCCTTTCTCATGTTTTTCCCCTTTTGATCTGATTTTTCTCGACAAAAAATGGAAAATATTAGAGCGGTTATGGGGAAAACACATTAGTACAATGCAGAATGAGAACATAGTTGATATGGATAGCTGAAATCTACAGATAATCACCCAACCTTAATGTAGTGAATGTTACTTAAAACCCTTCCTACTCAACCCAATCTTTTATCAAAGCTGTTCACAAGTCAGTCAAATGAAGTCATCAGAATTTCATCTCTTCTTTATGCCTTGTAATCAGAACCAGAATTAGGGGTACTTTGCCTCTACTCCAAAGGAACTTTAACATGGGACTGTATAATATTCCAGATGTTATACAGAGACACTATCAGCTCTTTATTCCTGGAAAGTATGCTTCTCTTTTAATGCATCGCCAAAAGAATGTGCCCTAAAATCTTCCCATATTTCATGTCCCTCAGATGCTAAAATTGCTAGTTAATCTCCAAATTTTATAATCTCTGCTGAAAGCATCAATTAGAAGCAAAATGAACAAAGGGAAGACTACAGAATGAGTAGAGGATATAGAGAGCCTACCAACTTGGAATACTGGATATTTCGGCTTCAGATGGAAAATGGTAATTTCCCATTATTCATCAAATAAATGTGAAATATTACTCTCAAAACATTATAATAAAAGCAATGATGATAATTCACTCATTTGAATATAAACATCCAGAAGGTTATTCTAATTTAGAAAAGTTCTTAGTCTTTGACAAAATGATGGATAAGATTAGTGATAAAAGGGTCAAGGCATGAAGCAAAGAATCTTTGGCTAACTCTGGCAATCCTTTCAAGGATCTCTGACTTTATATCATCATTACCAACATCATTACCACCACCACCACCACCATCATCAATAGTAACATTTATATAATACTTGCTATGTTCCAGGCATTAGGTTAAGTGCTTTACAATTTTTATTTCATTTTATCCTAACAATCCTGTAAGATTGGTATTATTATCATCCTCATTTTTCAGATGAGGAAATTGAGGTAAACAGAGGTGAAGTATCTTGACCAAGACAAAGATAAGATGTTAGTCTTTAGAACTAACCAGAGTCAGGGCAGATAGATGGCACTATGGATAGAGCACCAGTTCTTAAGTCAGGAAAACCTAAGTTCAAATCCAGCCTCAGACACTTCATTCTTAGCTATGTGACCTGCGCAAGTTACTTAACCCCAGTTGCCTCACACACATAAAAACACCTCCAAACAAAAAAAAAAAATAACCAGTTATTTGAGAAGCTCAAAGTCTGAAACTTTGTTTGTGGTATAAGATGGAAATATACATAGATAAAGGTATAGACATTATATAAAATTTGGTGCAATTTTTTGATTATTAAAAGAACAAAACGTGTGTTTGTGTATGTATATGTGTATACATACACATAATTTTTTGTGACTGTATTTTTATAGGAAAAATGTGTTTCAATATATGTATATACACAAAGACATACATATACACATATAGTGGACAGTGCACAAGGGCTAGAGTCAGGAAGATCTGAGTTCAAATCCAGCTTCAAGCACCTGATAGTTGTATGACCCTGAGTAAGCCAGTTGACCTTTGCCTTAATCCTTCAGAGAAGGAAATGGCAAACCAGTCTAGTATTTTTGCCAAGAAAATCCCACAGACAGAATTGGTATGCTATTATAGTTCACAGGGTCACAAAGATTCAGACTTGACTGAACAACATATATGTAATTTTTAAAATAAAACCACCACTAAATCCTAAGGCAATATTCAAGGATATATATTTCATAAAAATGCCTGCTATGTATACTAGCAATATTTTTGAAAGGAAATTGCAGCTGGGGGTGTTATAAATGGAAGCCGGGCTCCCCAGGGGCTAAAAGATTCCATGACAGGCACTTAATAAAGGACATTAACCCTTGTAGAGTCCTAGAATACTGTATCTTACTAAAATAGAATGATAACTGAATATCTTGCTTGGTGATCTCATCATCTCCCATGGGTCAACAATCATCTCTCTGCAGATGATTCCCAAATCTAGAGAAACAGCTCTAATCTTTCTCCTTGGCTCTAGTCCTACTCTCCTACAGCTTCTCAGACATCTCAAAGAAAAGATGCTCTATAAGCATCTGAAACTCAATGTGCTAGTGTCTTCCCTATGAGATTGCCTTTCATTTTAGACCTGGAAGGGATCTTTCCTTGTTATTCAGTCATTTCCATCACCTCTAACTCCTTGTGATCCTATTTGAAGTTTTCTTGGCAAAGATACTGGAACGGTTAGCCATTTTCTTCTCTAGTTCATTTTCCAGATAAGGAAACTGAGGCAAATAGGATTCAGGATCACACAGCTATAACATGTCTGAAGCCAGATTTGAAGCCAGGTTTTCCTGACTCCAAGCCTGGCACTGTGTTACTTAGTTGCCTAACAACCAACCATAAAAACCTTTCATTTACAATGTATGGATTTGGTCCGTAATTATTTACACATTGTCTCTCCCATTGGACTGTGAGCTTCTTGAAGACTGGGGCTGGGTTTTTTTTTTCTTTTTCTTTGCCTCTCTTAGTATTCCCTGAATTTAGCTCAGTACAATGCACACGGTAAATGCTGAATAACTGCTTGTTGACTGACTGAGTACCTTAAATGGTCTTCCAGCTCTGAAGGAGATAGTGTGGTACAACGGCAAACATATTAAATCTGGAGTTAAAGGTTCTGGATTCAAATTCTAGCATTATTATTTACTACCTGGATGGATGTGAGAAAGCCATTTAATCTTCCTCTGGGCTCATGCTTGTCCTCCAAGGTCTCTTCCAGCTTTAGGTGTGTGTGTGTGTGTGTGTGTGTGTGTGTGTGTGTGTGCCTGCGCGCGTTATCTTGTCTGATTTGGGCAGTGCAGAGAATTGAGCTGAATGTCATAGGAATCCATGTGCAATATGAAGGAAGCCCCCACAGGATGCTGCACAGATGCTAGGTAACAAGTACACATCTGGAATGGAGGGAGTACTCAGTGTCACTACCTTGGCGCATGAAGCATGTGGTTATCTCACAACAGCTCCATGGTTTCCTGGACATGACTCTTTCCATCTGGGCACTTTGAAGAGCTGGGAAGTAGTGTGCCAACTGTATTAGTCATTGGCAATAATCTTTAGTGACCCCTAAAATGAGATCACTAGGAAAGTTACAAGAGGGAAGAGTGTGCCTTGATTCCCATTCAGGTGAAAAGAGAGACTTCAGTCTTGCAACATAGGAAGCAGCCAAACCAGCTAAGGATACATTAATTAATTAGCATGTACTCACATGGCGATATGTCTACAAAGCCTGGGTCTATGTTATGCAGCAGCTCCATCCGGGGGGAAGGGTTTCCTTCACTAGAAAAGAATTTATGGAGAAGCATTAATTTCCTTTACAGAAAGGGCATATGCTCTTTGAATATTTCCTTTTGTGGCCCTCATAGGAAATAACAAAGCTGTGTCTTGGACTTGAACCCCCAAATTTCAAAGCTTCTGATTTCTTTATGAGATCCAAATTTACATGTAACAACTCTATATAAACATTTCTAGCACACAACATAGAATACATGATGAGGAAAAACAACACCATCTCATAGCTTTCTCCAGTAATTAATAGTGGTTCTATATAAATCTGAATATAATTTAGGAACTGCTGCAATTTTATTAATATGGGCACTACCAACATCAATCTAGATCACAACCCATTAATCCTTTCTCAGCTTCTATTGACCACACCCTTCTACAACATGACCATGGAAGATTTACCCAATGCACTCCATTTCAGAAAGTGTTCTTCATTCACTACCCAGCTGCCCTGATCTGGAATTCTCCATCATCCACTCTAACAAGTACCTTCCTCCCATTCTTCCCCATTCTCCTGCACCCCCCAGTTTCCTTTTGGGTTTTGTCTTTCCCCATTAGACTGTAAACTCTTTGAGGGAAGGTATTATTATTATTATCCTCATTTTATAGATGTGGAAACTGAAGCAGACAGATGCTAAGTGATTTGCCTAGGGTCCCATGGATTGTGTCTTAGGTTATATTTAAGCTCTAGATCCAATGCTGTATGAAATTAATTATTTTAAAATATATATATATATATATACATATAAATATTTTAACGTTCACAAGCATCAGGTTAAGAATGCTTGTTCTAGTGCATATTCAACTGAAGTACCTGCAATTTTACCCCAAAGTATTTATGTAAATATCTAGAAATTTTTACAGAAAAAATAAACATATGCAAATAGAAATCAAAGACTGTTATTATTGGTACCAGAACAATATCTAGCACAGTACCTGACATAGTAGGCACTTATTTGTATTTGTATATGTATTTAGAAATATTTAGATATATATTTGTATTTAGAGGTATTTAGAGACAGAATGGTACAAGGTATAAAGCATAAAGACTTTGCTCTATGAGGACCTAGGTTCAAATCCTAGTTTTGCCACTTCTAATAAGACTTTGAATATGGTGTTGTTTGACTTCCTGGAAATTCATTTTTCTCATCTGTAAAATCAAGATGGTCTTTAAAATATCTTCTAGCTCTAAATCTACAGTCCCTCATTTAAACTCTTTGCTTACCATTGAGAAAATGGAAGCCAAAGAACTTAAATGACTTGCTCAATATTGTATAGCTAATAGGGGACTCCACTGGGAATATAACACAAGTCTCTTGATTCTCACATTAGTGCTCTTTCAACAAGTATGGATACCACTAAAAGAATGTAAAGAGATCCTATTCAGTATTAGTGAGCTTGGCAGTAATAGGTACTAAAATATACAGCTCCCTTTATCTACTACAACTCCACACCCATCATTCAGGTCTCATATAGGAGCCAAAGACCCAGCAGGAGTGGACACTGCAGAGAACCTTTCACTTCAGCCTCCTTTCTCCTTTCCCCTTCTTGCTTGTACTCTGACTACCCATCTACACTACTTAGGGAGGACACTCAGAGTCCTCATTCTATTAGGACCATTCTCCCTATCCCAATGGTGGTGGGCCAAAACTTTCCAGTCAATCCCCGGCCAAAAAAATCAAACGCTCTCTCTGTCTTTCTTTCCTCGCGCTGTCTCTCATGTGCATGTGCACACACATAAACACACACCAACATATACTTTTATGTATGAGAAGGGAATCACTAATTACAAATCTTCTGATAAGATCTCAGACATAGCCTTCTGATCTGCTATTGAAACCCAAAAGAAAAGAATTTTCTTTGGTTTTGCTATCTGCCCTGAACTAGAATCCATAGAACCTTTCCATCCAGTCTGCTAATGAGTCTTTCTATATGTACTCTCTTTCCCAATTAGAATGGAAGCTCCTGGAGAGCAGAGACTGGCACATTTTTTTTTCCTATTTATATCCCCAGAATTCAGGACAATGTTTGGCATATCTTAAATGTTTGACAAATACTTTTTTCACTCATTAGATAGTAAGTAACTGGACAATTTTGCCAATGAAAACTGAACCGTATAGCTGCAGTAGTGAATAATAATTTTGATCTTGTCTAGGTATCAGAGAAAACTTTCTACTTTAAATCTATTTGCAAAAAAAAAGGCAAAACAAAGGTTTTAGTAGATCTTGAGCGATAGTATAACTATAGTAATCAGTGAGGATCTGAAAACATGTAGAAAGGACAAGTATGATTCCTATTTTAAAAGTGATCTTACTGCCACAGCAATATAATTTAATAATTACTAATTTTGATTATTATTAATTTGATTTATAAAAATCAATTATATTGATCACTGACAAATGCATATTGAATCTAATTATAATTAATATTTGTTGTTTATTAATAATTATCTGAATAATTAAATATTTATTTAATATTGAATTAAGGAAAAGCTAAAAGGAAGAAGAACTGCAAAGATCCTGGACCGAGAGGTATGCTGCGTTAGTTTCTTCTTCATTTTTCTGGAGCTAAAAGAAGCAATCATTATTATCCTCCGTGTGTGTGTGTATGTGTTTGTGTGAATCTGAATTGGTAGAACTTACTTGATGGCTGACAATGGCTAAGTTTAGTAACAGTCTACTCTTTCTCACCCAGGTTGGGAACTTACAAAGGTCAGATCAAAAGGGTAATAGTCATACTGTCCTGGGAGTACTGAAAGTTTATAAGTCTTCATCATGAGCCACCCTTTAGTCCTGGAGCAATATAACATTGAATATCCCTAAGAAAGTAGCAGTAGGAGCAGCCCAGACCTTCTTTCCAGAAAGATACAGAGCTTGACCCTAACCTTAAATCTGAAGCCAGGAGAAATAGGCTAGAAGAATCAGTGAACAAATAAACAAAAAAAGAATGCCACCATTTAAAAAAACCTAGTATGTGGAAAGGATGCTAAAGACACAGACCCAGAAGAGGAGGATGACTTCAAAACATCTATAAGCAAAACCTAAAAACTTGGGCACAAATTCAACCAGAAATGTTGGAACAGATGGCGCAAGTGTTTTTAAAAAGAGTTAAAAAGTTTTTGTCAATGAAATCAGAGTGCTTGAGAGAAAAAATGAAACAGAAATGAGTATTGTAGAAGAAAGAATTGAAAATGAAATAGATTCCATTCATTCATTATAGATTTGTACCTCAAGGACTTATTATCTTTGGCAAAATTAACTATCATTCCTATGATTTATTCTTTGGCCTCACAATTTTTAGTAGTAATTTTGTCTTCAATTATTTTTAATTTTTTCATTAACAGTCCTTTACTGAACATAATATAAATGAAATAGAAATGAGAATTATAGAAGAAAGAATTGGAAATGAAATAGATTTCATTCATTTATTATAGATTTATACCTTAAGGACTGCTTTGACTGCATCAAGAATAAAACCTTGCCCAAGCAACAACTCTCTGAAAATTAGAATGTACAAAATAGATGCTGATGACTCCATGAGACAACTTGATACCTGCACATTTTTAGCTCTTTCTTTAGAGGTACTATTTACAGGCACATAAATGCCATTGATAATTTGAATAGAAATTTGTTTAATAAAATATATTTAGCAATACATTTGAAAAGATCCGGCATACAAATTATGCATTCACTATACTCCTCTGTAAATCAGAGGAAACACATACTTGAAAATAAGCAAACTAAATAATAGGAGATGACATTTCTAAATATCAAAGGTCACAGAGGAGCCTGGTGACCAACTTTTTTCCAGGCACATTTCTCACAGGCAGTCAAATTGTGATACATGCTAAGGCTGAAGAAAATGATGCTTTTAGTCAAGCATGTCATGAGATAGTCTTTTTAAATGTGCAAAACCGAAGGCTATTTTGATAAGGAAATGGTCAGAGATATGATTCAGAACAATTGAATATGTGGCAAGAGATTTAAAAAACTGCCCTAAAACAAAATATTCTTAGTGACTCCAAGTCATTAAGAGAACGTGAAAAATAAATTTACATTAAGAAACTTGGATTTTTACCCAAGGTCCTTTTGCACAACAGTATCTTTCTGGATTTAAAATTATTCAACAAGACCTAAACAGAATTGACCATTCTCCTTTCTCTTTAGAAAATGAGGAAGGCTCATTTGAACTTTAGAAATATCCCAGAATGGGAATGACATGTTTCTTGAATACCAATAAACAACATGACATTTCAGAGAAGAACATAGAGCCAGAGCCAGATACACTAGCTATAAATTGATTTAAAGTCATAAAAAAATTATGCTCATGTGCCCTGTTTGTACCAGTCAACTTTAGAATGCACTCTTGCCATTAGATTCTTGCATACTACTGGGCTCTGCATCCTTATGAACTGTAAAAATTGGCTCCAATTTCCTTCCATGTCTAGAAGAGAGTTAACTCTCCCCACTGGTGAAAAACAGAGGTGCAGTTTGAGAGTTATCATGAAGCAGCCCTTTCTTCAGATGTCTCCCTCCACAGAAACCTACCACGAAGTTACTTGTCCTTCATTCCTGTCCTTTGAAATCCCTACTATTATAGTCACAACTTTGAATTTAGATAGAAAAGATAATTATTGCACTGGTCACTTGGGCAGGAAGTAGAGAAGATGAGAGAGAAAGGGAGAAGGATTTTTTGCTACTTTTTATTACCACATCAGCACAGATTAAAAACAGATTAAAATCAAGAAACAGATAATTAACTGTCATCTTGAGAAGTATGGAAAACCTAAAATGAACTATATGGTTCTACTTCATTTTAGTGAAGATGGGGAAGTGGGAAGAGGTATTGTAGGAGAGAGGCAGTATGATGTAATAAAATAATGGAAAAAGCATTATACTTGGAATCAGAAAAGCTGACTTTGTCACTAATTAACTTGTGCAAGTCACGTAAGCACTCTGTGGCTTAATTTCCTAATTTGTAGAGTGTTTATAATAAGACCTTCCCTATATACTTCATAGAGCTACAATGACAGTCAGATGTAAATTTTTTTTGTAAGTTAAAATCATTCTAGCAGAAAGCTAGGTGGCATAGTAGATAGAATACTTGGCTTAGAGTCAAGAAGAAAGTGGAAAGGGCTCCAGATCTAGACAAATCTAACTGCCCATAAAAAGTAAAAGTTAAAGACCTGAATAGAATTTTAGAAAAGTAAGATATGATAGATCTCTGTTAATTACTGAATAGAAATAGAAGTATACATATTCTGAGCTATGTACAGCACTTTTACAAAAATTAGCCATATACTGACTAATCATAAAATCCTCACCAACAAATGCATAAAAATATAGTAACTACATCCTTTATATCATAATGCAAGAAAATTATATTCAGTAAAGGACTGTTAATGAAAAAATTAAAAATAATTGAAGACAAAATTACTACTAAAAATTGTTAGGCCAAAGAAAAAATCATAGGAATGACAGTTAATTTTGCCAAAGATAATAACAATGATGAATTTTAGTGATGCAGTCAAAGCAGTCCTTAAGGAAATTTGTAATTCTAAACACTTTTGTCAATAAAAATAAAAAAGGGTAGATAAATGAACTGGGCATAAAAACTAGGAGATCAATTAATCAAATAATTCCAATGAAATGCTAAAATCAAAATTCTGAAATTCAAGAATGAGATTAATAAAATTCAAATCAAAGATTAACTGAATAAATAAAAATTATTTTATATATTTATATTTATTTATATATGATATATAATAAATAAATAAAATTGTGTTTTTTGAAAAACAATAAAATAGATGGATCAACTAATTTAATATAAAAGAATGAAACTAACCAGCATTAAAAATGAAAAAAAAAAGATTAAGAATAAATAAAGGAAATCATTAGCAACTATAATGTCCAATTATAGGCCAATAAAATCAACAACTTAAGCACAAAAATAACAAATTATCAGATCAACAGATATGGAAACAAATTTTTAGTAATTCAATTTCAAAAAAAATTTTTTTAAGCCATAAATGAATTTCTAAGGAAAAATATTCCATGTGGATTTACTAATTAATGTTATTAAATATTTAAAGAATATTATGCAAACTATTGGGAGGAAATAAAGGAAAAGAAGAGTTTAGGGAAAATTATTTCTATGGTAAAAATCTGGTTCTATAATCTAAGCCAAGAAGAATCAAAGCAGAGAAGTAAAATTATCATATAATTTTCTGAATCAATATTAATTCAAAATGTTAAAATAACAAAGGTTGCAATGCCAGCTACTGCTCACTCCACCCCCTTGACACAATACCACATATGAAAGTCCCCTTAAGCTTCAGAGCAATGTCAGTGTAGCACCAAGTAAACAAGCAGGGCCTATAGCCTTTGGAACAAGAAACCTGAGACAGTGCCCCTTCCACTTCAGGAAACAGAACTCAAATTTAAAAGGAAGGAGAAAAGCCAAAAAAGATGACCAAAAAAACCAACAAAAAATAATCTGATCAGGCGGGGCAGCTCGGTGGCACAGTGGATAGAGCACCAGCCCAGAAGTCCTGAGTTCAAATGTGGCCTTGGACAGTTAACACTTCCTAGCTGTGTGACTCTGGGCAAGTCACTTAACTTCAATTGCTTCAGCATAAAAAAAATGCAAAAAAAAATCTGATCAAAGAAAGTTATTAAGGTGACATGAAAAATCAAAAAACAAACTCAGAAGAGGACAATAATGTAAAAAAAATCTATGGACAAAACCCCAAAGTAAAACAGGAAGTGGTCTCAAGCCCAGAAAGAACTCATGGAAGTGCTCAAAAAGGAGCTTAAAAATCACATAAGAGAAAAGAGGAACTGGGAAAAGAAATAAGAGCAATACAAGAGAAGTATGAAAAAAAAAAAGTCAACAGCTTGGAAAAACAAAACAATTGCTTAAAAAGTAGAATTGGCCAAACAGAAAAAGAGATATAAAACCCACTGAAGAAAAAAATTCTTTAAAAGAGGAAAACAACTCCTTAAAAGTTAAAATTGGTATAGGTAGAATTGTGAACTGATCCAACTATTGTGGAGAGTAATTTGAAACTATGCCCAAAGGGGTATCAAAATTGTGCAAACCCTTTGATCCACTGGTGTATTTGATCTGTATCCCAAAGAGATCATAAAAAAGGGAAAAGGAACCACATGTACAAAAATGTTTGTATCAGCCTTTTTTGTAGTGGTGAGGAACTAGAGACTGAGTGGGTCCCCATTCAGTTGGGGAATGGCTGAATAAGTTATGTTGTATAAATGTAATGGAATATTATTGTTCTATAAGAAAGGATCAGCAGGATGAATTCAGAAAGGCCTAAAGAGATTTACAAGAACTGATGCTAAGTGAAGTGAGTAAAACCAAGAGAACATTGTACACAGAAACAATAAGAATATATGATGATCAACTTGTGATGGACATGGCTCTTTTCAACAATAAGATGATTAAGGCCAATTCTAAAAGACTTATGATGGAGAGAGTCATCTGCAAATAGAGAGATGATTATGGGAATTACCACCTTTTGTTGTTGTTTGCTTGCTTTTTTGTTCTTTCTCTTTTTTATCCTTTTTGATCTGATTTTTGTTGTGCAGCATGACAAATGTGGAAATATGTTTAGAGGAATTGCACATGCTTAACCTACATTGGATTGCTTGCTGTCTAGGGGAGAGAAAAAATTTGGAACACTAAGTTTTGCAAGGATGAATATCTTTGCATATATTTTGAAAACAAAAACTATTATTAAAAATTTTTAAAAGAAAAAAGAGAAACTTAAAATTGGGAAAGTGGAAGCCAATGACTTCATGAGATATCAATAATTAATTAATCAAAAGAATGAAAAAACAGAAAAAATGTAAAATGCCTCACTGGAAAAATAACTGACCAAAAAATAGATTCAGGAGAGAGAACATCAGAATCACTGAACTACCTGAAAGCATAATCAAAAGGATAATCTGTACAATACCTTTCAAAAAATTATCAAGGAAAACTATCCTGATACTCTGAACCAGAGGGCAAAATAGATATTGAAAAAATTTACTGATCACCCCAGGAAAGACAATCTCAAAATAAAAATTCCAAGGAATATTATAGCCAAATTACAGATCAGGTTGAGGAAAAATAATTACTGCAAATGGCCAGAAAGAAACAATTCAAATATCAGGGAGCCACAATCAGTATTACATAGGATTTAGCAGGTGGAGGTTATGGAACATGATATTCCAGAAGGCAAAGGAACTAGGAATATAAGAAAAAATTATCTATTTTACAAAATTAAGCATAATACTTTAAGGGAAAATGATCATTCAATGAAATAGAAAGTTTTCAAGCTTTCCTAAGAAGAAGACCAGAACTGAACAAAAAATTTTATCTCCAATATCAAGATTCCAGAGCAGTCTAAAAAGGAAATAGACATCATAAGAAGCTGAACTGTTTATATCCCTACATGGGAAGATGACACTTGCAATTCTTAAAAATAGTATCACTAATAGTATAGTTAGTAAAAATATACATAGACAGAGGGTATGAGTATAAAATAAATTTGAGGGAATGGCATAAAAAATTAAAGGGATGAGAAAGAAGGAATACACTGAGGGTAGAAAGAAGGGAGAGGTAGAGTAGAATAAATTATTTCACATAAAGAGGTGTGAATAACTAATTACAGTGAAGGGAAAGACGGGAGATAGATACTGGGCAATGTTTGAAGCTCATTTTCATCAGTTTTGGGACAAGAAGAGAATAATATAAACAATCAGTTGAATATAGAAATCATATCCTACAGTAAAATAGGAAGGGAGAAGATTAAGTAAAGGGAGGATGAGGACTGACAGAAGAGAGGGCAGACCAGGGAAGGTGGTAGGCAGAAGCAAAACACTGTTGAGGAAGGAAAGGGTGAAAGGAGAGAGAGGAAAAATAGAAGAAAAAATAAGATGGAGGGAAATACACAGTCATCATAACTGAATGTGAAGTCTCCCATAAAACAGAAGTATATAGCACAGTGGATCAAAAACTAGAATCTAACGATATGTGGTTTACAAGAAACACATATGAAGCAAAGAGATATACATGGTGTAAAGGTAAAGGGCTGGAGTAGAATCTATTTTATTTCAGCTGAAATATTAAAAACAAAAGCAAGAGTAACAATCCTGATCTCAAAAGCAAAAGCAAAAATAGACTAATTAAAAGAGATAAAGAAGAGATAAAAGAGATAAATGAAACTACATCTTGCTAAAAGGTATAATAGGCAATGAAGTAATATCAATAATAAATATATATGCACCAAATGGTTTGCATCCAAATTATTATTTTGGGGAGGCAATTGGGGTTAAGTGACTTGCTCAGGCTCATACAGCTCAGAAGTATTAAAGTATCAGAGAATGGATTTGAACTCAGGTACTCCTGACTTCAGGGCCAGTGTTCCATCTACTGCACCATCGAGTTACCCTGGCATCTAAATTCTTCTTCTTCTTCTTCTTCCTCTCTCTCTCTCTCTCTCTCTCTCTCTCTCTCTCTCTCTCTCTCTCCTTTCTGTTGAGGCAATTGAGGTTAAGTGACTTGCCCAGGGTCACACACCTAGGGAATCTTAAGTGTCTGAGAACAAATTTGAACTCAGGTCCTGACTTCAGGCCTGGTGCTCTACCCACTGCACTACTTAGCTGCCCCTGGCATCTAAATTCTTAAAGGAGAAGTTAAGTGAGTTACAGGTTTATGACCAAACAAAAGATGGAGAGCATTATGAAATATAAAATAGATATTTTTGATTACATTAAATTAAAAAGCTTTTGCATAAATAAAACCAATGCAACCAAGATTAGAAGAAAAGTGAAAAACTGGGAAAGAATCTTTACAGCAAGTGTCTCAGAAGAAGGCTTCATTTCTTAAGTATATAGAATACTGAATCAAATTTATAAGAATACAAACCGTTCCCCAACTGATAAATGGCAAAAGGATATGAACAGTCAATTTTCAGATGAAAAAATCAAAGTTGCCTGTAGTCATATGATAAAGTGCTTTAAATCACCTTTGATTAGAGAAATGCAAATTAAAACAACTATGAGATACTATCTCATACATATCAGATAGACTAATATGACAAAAAAGGAAATGATAAATGTCGGAGAAGATATGGAAAAGCTGGGACAATAATGCACTGCTGATAGAGTTGTGAACTGATTCAATCATTCTGGAGAGCAATTTTGGAGAATACCCAAAGAGCAACCAAAAGCATACTCTTTGATCCAGCAATACCACTACTAGGTCTGTATCCCAGAGGATCATAAAAAAGTGAAAAGGACCTCTATGTACAAAAAATATATATAGCAGCCATTTTTGGGGTGGCAAAATATTAGAAATTGAGAGGATGCCAATCAATTGGGGAATGGTTGAACAAGTTATGGTATATGAAAGTAATGGTATACTATTATGCAAAAAGAACTGGAACTTTGTATCAGTTTTATGAACTGATGCAAAGTTAAATGAACAAAACCAGGAAAACATTGCACATAATATCAGTAACACTGAAATAATCAACTATGAACAACTCAGCTCCTCAGCAACACAATGATTCAAAACAAGTACAAAAGATTGATGAAAGAAAATGCTATCTACTTCCAGATAAAGAACTGATAGACTCTGAATGCAGATCAAAGTATAATTTTTTCCACTTATTTTATTCTTTTTTGTGTGTTTTTTCTTTAGATCTGCTTCTTTTTTTCACCAACTGTGATTAATATAGAAATGTTTTATGTGATAGTACAGGTATAACCTATATCAAATTGCCTATCATTTTAGGAAAAAGGAAGGGAAGGAGAAAAATTTGAAACTAAAAATGAATACTAAAAATTGCCTTGACATATAATTGGGGGAGGAATAAAATAATATTTAAAAAAACAAAATAACTGCAGAATATATCCAATAATTGAGAATTTACCTATTGAGACACACACACAGGAATGCAACTATAAAACACCACAAAAATAAAGATTGATCTAAATAATTAGAGAAATATTAATTGTTCATGGATATCCCGAGTAATAAAATAAAAATAACAATACTATCTAAATTAATTTACTTGTTCAGTGCCATACCAATCCAACTACCAAAGAATTATTTTTACAGAACTATGAAACACAATTATGAATTTCATGAGGGTATAAACTGTCAAGAATCTCCAAGGAAATAATGAAAATGAGTAGGAAGGAAAGGTCCTCATAGTACCAGATCTCCAACTGTACTATAATAAAGAAGTAAACATCAAAACAGTTTGGTACTGGTTAAGAAATAGAGAGGTCCATCGATATATTACAGATAGAAGCAAATAAGCACCATAGCCAAATGTTTGAAAAATTCCCAAACTCCAGTTAGTTGCACAAGATCTCACTTTTAAACAAAATCTTATAGGAAAATTGGAAATCAGCTTGTTACTACCACTTCTAATCACTCAAAATGCAGAATGGGACATACATTTTTGGGCATGGTCAATGTGACTTGTTTTTACTATAGTAAAATAGGTGCATACCATCATCTCACTCCATAAAGCGAGATACACACTAAATGGATACATGACTTAGACATAAAATATGATGTGAAAAACCAATTAGAGATCATGACCAAAGGATAGAATAGATCAAAGAAGATAAAATGGATAATTTTCATTACATAAAATTCAAATGTTTTTATGCTAACAAAACCAATATAGCTAAAATTAGAAGGGAATCAGGTACCTGAGGGAAAAAATCTTTATAGCAATTTTCTCTAAAGTTCTCTTTTTTCAAGATTTTCAAATTAGAGGCCAAATGATATAAACAAGCAGATTTCAAAGGAAGAAATCTAAGCTGTCCAAAATCTAATAATTAGCAAAATGCAAATCAAAGTAACTCTGAGGTTCCAGAGGACTAATGAGAACCATGTTATTATCCACCTCTGGACATTCAAGATGTAGAATGAGATATACATTTTTGGGCATGGTCAGTGTGATTTGTTTTGACTTCACATTTGTTATGAAGATTTTGTTATTCATTTTTCTTTTTGGTAAGGAATGGGGATGTGGGAAGGAGAGATAATAAATGCTTATTTTTAAAAGTTAGCTCACTATGGCATTCTGTCTCATATTATCTTTCTTCCCATCCTCTCCTCCATGTCTCATGGTGTCTTTCTCCTTACCCCATCCCTCCCATATGCCTCATGGTGTTTTTCCTCCTTCATATAGCTAACTAACTCTTTTAGGATGCTAAATCCCTTTTAGAATTTAGCCTGCCAGTCAATGGCATACTCCCACCTCATAGTATATATTTCCTTTCTTCCAGTTAGTTATGAGTTGCACTAGGGAACTTGTCTTTTCCATTGTTATATGCTCTCCCAATTCTATGCCATATTTATCATTCCTGGTGTCTATCGTATCTCTTCATTTTGTCTGTAACCTTTTTTCCTAAATAAATATCCCTTTTGGTAAAGAGAACAGCCATTGTGAATTCTCCACATGACCAAACCCCAATATTTAGTGCCAATTGCTCATCTCAATCTCAACATTTGGTGTGCCCACATCAAATACATTATATCTATCCATCTATATACCTATTTGTGTCTAATGGTGGCCATCTTTGGGGGTGTGGGGAGAAAAAAATTACATCATAATTTTGTTGTATATTTAAAAGAAATAGTAAGTTGTACATGGTAGATTTAGTTTCATGTGCAATCATTTTTTTTAAAAATTGTACTATGTTTTAGAAATGCTTGTTTTATTCCATAAATTAAAAGTGAAAAAAGATCCAAGTGTCTTTCACCTACTTCATGCTGTCTCTCAAGTTTCAAGCTTGCCTACTGTCTACAATATCTATGCCATCTGTCCCCTCCTCTCTATTCCTAAAGTTACCAATTTAGAATAAGCCCTCCTTTTTGCTCATTTTGACAAATAAAAACAGCCTCTCATCAGATCTTCCCACTTCCATCATTTCCCTACTTCAGTTCATCTTAATATAATGGCCAGACTAATCCTTTTTACATGTGGATCTGATTGCATCATCCCCCCTCCCCCCCCCCCTTACAAAATCTTTAGCATTTCCTTATTGCCCATCAATGGGCAATGTTCAAGCTCTTTGGTCTGGCATTCAAGTCCCTTCACAATTTGATTGTACCCTTATCTCCCCTCTGCACTCTTTGGTCTCCACATTAAATAGTTCACAAATACTCTCTGTTTTCTTGTTTTCATGACTTTTCTCATATGTTTCCTATGTCTGAAATAGCTTCCCTCACTCTGTTTGCCAAAGAATTCTTATTCCATTCTTTAAATCTTAACTCAAATAAGACCTCCCTGAAGAAAATTTGTCTAATCCCTGGGCTCCTTTCAGACCTCACATAGCCCTTTGTTTAGGATCTTTCAGAAGCATTAAAGCTATCTATCTACATTTCTTATCTTCCCACCAGACAGTAAGCTCCCAGGGACTTGGTTTTTTAATCTCTCCCAGCACTGAGCCCTACACAGGGCATATTGAATTGAATTGAACTGAATCAAACACTGAGACAAGGCCTCAGATGCTTGATTCTTTATTAGGTCAACCACAAGGCTGAATCTCAGTAAAAAGCTATGAGATAACCATCTCCCACCTGGCTGTTTTATTCCTAGTGGTCCCTGGTAAGTAGGTCAAAGGTTTTAGCAGATGCTGTTGTGTCCAATGAATGACCATCTTAAAGCAAATTCCAACTGTGAGGATATTCTCTTCAGGGACTTATATTTTTTTCCACATAAAAACATTAACATACTTTTAAACTTTGAGATTTGCAAGGTATTTTTACATATATGAAAAATTCTCACAATATCCCTATGTAGTAGGTAACACAAATATTATTTTCCTATTTTAAAGGGGATTCAGCAATCATACTTATATTCAAAGTTTTTGACTTAGGGAATGCAGAAAGCAAAGGTTGAATCAGGAACCATAAGCCCTGTTGACAGATCTCCCTTCTGAGCCCAAAAAGTGGAACCCAGGTCCTCCCATGTTCATGTCTAGTACTTTGTTATACCAAACTGACTCTTATTAAAGTAATAACGTATTTTATATAGTAATTCTAAGAAAATTAAATTTAATTAATTTGGAAAGTACTCCCAAATGGTCAATAAAGTTCTATTTAATTATCCTACTTTCTTGACATTAGTTTATCCTTTTTTTTAACATAACCTAGTGAAAGTCTACTAGTTGAGTGTATCTAGTTAATTTAAAATCAGAGTTGGAAGGTACCTTAGAGTAAATAGTCTAACTGTCATTTTACCAATCAAAAACCTAATGTCCATGAAGTGAAATGACCTATCCATGAACATATATGTAGAAAGCAAGGGAACTGAAACTTGAACTAGTCCTAGAAGCATATTTTCCATTACACCATCCTGCAAACTTGGCAGAGCTAAGTTTAACCAGAAACTGTCTTTCTTCATTCACAATATGACTGAAAAAGAAAATGTTCTCCTCTTCCACAAAGCCCAATTATAATTCTTTTTAAACTTGCATTCAGATGGATGAAGATTTTTTTCACTTCACTTTTATTGATGTTTTGTTTTACATTGCAGACATAAATTGATTACTCCTTCATGAGAAGCCTCTAGTAACAAAGTACAACAGTTCAGTAAAATAAACATTTGTTGACCTTATCTAGAATTTCAAACAACATTTCACATCTATCACACTCCTCATCTTTTTATTTTTTCTTAATGAACATAACTCTGTGTATGACTTTCTGTTCATTGGGAGGGAAAAGAAACTAATTTCTTGTAACAAATATACAAAGTCAAAACAATACAAATTCTTTAATGGTGGTATACTACACACATATGCATGCATATATACATACACTTATATAAAGATATATATACACACATACACACAGATTTAATGAGAAATATGCTTTATTTCATACCCTAAGCCCATCATCTTTTGTCACATAGCATGTTTCATTAATGCTTTTCTAGAATTATGAATGATTGTATGGTTTTAGTCGCTAAAGTTTTCAAAGCTTTTTGTTTTTGTATTTTTGTTGTCATATAGGTTGTTTTCCTGATTCCACTCATTTCATCCTGCAACAGTTTTTAAAAGTTATCGAAGTTGTTAATTTTTATATTGATATTATAAAATAAATTATTTTTCTGGTTCACCTCATTTCACTCTTCATCAGTTCATCTAAAATGAAATTATCTCTTTTCTCACATATATATATATATATGCCCCTCCCCACCCACTGAGAAGGCAAACACAATTATATAAATTATACATATTAAATCATGCAAAAATATTTCCACTTTAGCCATATTGCATGCAGAAGGCAAAAAAAGATGTGAAAATTATACTTGAACTTTTATTCAGAGTTCATCAGTTCTCTCTTTGGGGATGGACAACATTTTTTCATCATGAGTCCTTTAGAATACCTCAGATCATTGTATTGATCAGAGAAGCCAAATCTTCCATTGTTGATTATCATTACAGCATTGTTTTTTTTTGTTTGTTTGTTTGTTTAGAAAAAACACACAGTGGGGCAGCTAGGTGGCGCAGTAGATAGAGCACCAGCCCTGAAGTCAGGAAGACCTGAGTTCGAATCTGGTCTCAGACACATAACATTCCCTAGCTGTGTGACCCTGGGCAAGTCACTTAACCCCAATTGCCTCAGCAAAAAAAAAAAAAAAGAAAAGAAAAAACACACAGTGATTTCAAGGTTCTTCTCAATTCACTTTGCATGAGTTGATATAGATCTTTCCATATCTTTATTGTTTTTTTTCTGAAATTATCCATCTTGATCATTTCCCATAGAAAAATAGTACTCAATCATGTGCTACAATCTGTTTAACCATTCCCCAATAAAACAGCATTTCCTCAATTTCCAATTCTTTGCCACAGCAAAAAGAGTTACTATAGATAGGTTGTATTTACAGATCTTTTTCCTTTTTCTTTGATCTCTTTGAGGCACAGATCTAGTAGTGATATTCTAGAAAGAGTATGCAGTGTTTCATAATCTTTTGGGAGTAATTCCGAATTGTTCTCCAGAATGACAGGACTACTTCACAACTCCACCAACAATGTATCTATTTTCCCTCATCTCCTTTAGCATCTGCCATTTCTGATAAGTGAGTTGGTACCTCAGAATTTCTTTAATTTGCCCTTCTCTAATTAACAGTGATTTAGAGAATTCTTTTATATGACTACAGATAGTTTTGATTTCTTCTGAAAACTGCCTGTTCATATCCTCTGATCACTGATGGCTCTTATTTTTTTTTTCCAAATTTGACTCAGTTCCCTACATATTTGAGAAATGAAGCCTTTATATGAGAATTCTTCTCCAAAATTTTTTGATATTACTTCATTGTCTATGGTACCTTTTATTTTTTTATAGTTAGAAAGGATTTTTGGTTTTTTTAATTAAAGCTTTTTATTTGCAAAACATATGCATGTGTAATTTTTCAACACTGACCCTTGGAAAGCCTTCTGTTCCAAATTTTTCTCTCCTTTCTCCCACTCCCTCCCCTAGATAGCAGGTAGTTCAATACATGTTAACTATGTTAAAATATATGACAAATCCAATATATCTATACATATTTATACAGTTATCCTGCTGCACAAGAAAAATCAGATGTACAAGAAAAAATACCTGAGGAGGAAAACATAATGCAAGCAAACATCAACAGAAAGTGTGACAATGCTATGTTGAGGTCCCACAGGCCTCTCACTGGGTGTAGATGGCTTTCTTCATTACTGTAAAATTGGAACTGGTTTGAAACATCTCATTGTTGAAGAGAGCCATATCCTCTATGGTATCTTTTAGTACCATATAGTTTCACTTATTATCTCTTTTAATTAGGTCTCTTTTTGCTTTTGCTTTATCTGAGATCATGATAGCTATCACTTCCTTTTTTACTTCTGTTGAAGCATAACAGATTTTGCTTTTGCCCTTTATTTTAATTCTGTGTATGCCTTTCTGTTTCAAGAATGTCTTGTATAAACAACATATTATTGGATTCTGATTTCTAATTTCTTCTTCTACCTGCTTTCATTGTATGGGTGAGTTTATCCCATCACCATTCAGTTATGTTTACTAACTATATTTATTTCTACCCTAGAGGCACTTAGTTGGCTGAGGAGCTAAGTACCTCAGTGGATAGAGTGCTGGGCTCAGAGTCAGGAAGACCTGAGTTCAAATCCAGCCTTTGGAACGTATTAGCTGTGTGACCTGGGCAAATTACTTAATTCTATTTACCTTAATCCACTGGGAGACAGGCAGCCATTTCAGTGATTTTGCCAAGAAAACTCCATAATACAACAACATCTATTTTCTTCTATTTATCCTTCTCCTTCTCTTTTTTTATCCTGTCACTCTACAAAAGTCTATTTTGCTTCTGATCACTGCCTCATTTAATTCATGCTTCTTTTTAATGTGTGCATATATATTTTCCCCTTTAGGAATTAATTCCAATGAGAGTGAGGTTCAAGCATTGCTGACTACCCCTTCCCATTTTTCTATTGACTATAAAAGCTCTTCCTTGTATGTCTCTTTTATATGAGAAAAATTTCCCCATTCCAACTCTCCCTTCCCTTGTTTCCCAGTATATCCCTATTTCTCACCCCTTCAATTTTTTAAAAAATCATCACCCATATCCATAAGACTCACCTCCATATTCTCTATTTAGGTTCTTTCTGGATACCCTAACAGTGATAACCTTCTTAGGAGTTACCTGCATTATCTTCTCATACAGAAATATAAAGTTTATCCTTATTGAGTCCTTATGATTCTTTGTCATGTTTACTTTTATGCTTAAAAGTCTTACATTTAAATGTCAATTTTTAATTTTCTTTTATTTTTTCATTCTTTTTTAAATATTTTAAAATTGTTTTTTGATGTCTTAGGTAGTTATTAGCTTCTACTTAGCCAATTCTAATTTTTAAGGAATTACTTTTGTATCTCTTTTTTCTCTGGTTCAACTTTTAATATTATATAGATTAGATAAAATTTTCTTCAGTCATACCATGCCTCTTCCACATGTCTGCATTTAATGCAAGTCACAGATTAAGATATTCTGCTACAAATGTCTATTAACTAAAGGCCTAATCATGCCTTTTCCATTTATGACCTAAAGGCAAACTTATCTACCAGACTATCCTGGAAAAATAAGATCATAGATTTAAAGCAGAAAGGAACCTGAAAGGTCATCTAGTTCAAACTTTCATTTTCCAAACAGGACAATTTAGACCAGAGAGGTTAAGTGACTTGCTAAACAAACACCAAGAATAAAACAAAGATTTGAACCAGGTCTTCTGAATTCAAAGCAAATCTTCTTTCTATCCCATCTTACTGCCTAAAAAGAAAAGGGTTTTTTTCCCTCCAGGATAATATTTCATAGTCTAGTCTTACTTTGGGCCAAATCTCACAGTTTGCAGATTCAAGAGGGGAAAAAATCCAGGAGTCACTGATCAGTGACTTGCAACTTGAATCTGATGTGCTAAAAATGTTTTCTAAAAGTCTACAGTTTTAGACACTGAGATCACAGCCCTATCAATTAAAAAAAAAGGTTCCAATTTTGACTTTCATTTTCCAAACAGTGAAGGGTGGGGCAGGGAAATATTTTCCATAAATAAATAAATGTCAATTACATTCCATCCTTCTTGTGCCACTTATTCCTGACCATCTGTCCAGTGATGACACACCATGGGAGGAGACATTATATTTTCTTTCACAGGAATGTCCCTGGCTATATTTTTTGGGGGGGATGGAATATTTTTTCAAAAATTTTTTTCTGATTATATATGGAAAGGGTGCTTGATAACTAAAAAATTATTTTAAAAAATTTAAGGTTTAAATAGATATTGATAGGATCATTTTCCCTATAGACTCCAAAATAGACTTGATAGAGAAAACAACATTCTATCAGGTTTGTGTGAGTATGGATTGGTCAAGAGTTAGTGTGAGTGATGTAGGTGGTCCAGTTCCTAACTGTATAAACTTAGACGAGAGATTAATCTCTCTGAACACCAGCTTTTTCCCTCATGTATAAAATGGAAATAATAATATTTGCAATTATCTATCTCACAGGGTTGTCATGAGGCTATGTAAGGAAGTAGCCTCTTCCTGAACCTTGACCTACACCCTAGACCCAAACTGCCCTCTAATTCCTGGTCCAGTTTGACTCAGATAAGAAACCTATATAAATATACTCTGCTTCATCTGTGTTGAGTGCTTAACTCCATCTGGGACCCCATCTTTCCTGACCATTCCTCCACTGTGTGAGTATATCAACACACAATTTCAATAAGATTTTCTTTCTTTACTTTCTTTCTATCTGCTTCCACTTTATTCTGCATTTTTCCAAAGGTGCAGTGTCTCTCAGTTACATCAGTTCTTCCCTTCAAGCATGAGCAGTTGTCCAAGGCTGTGACTAAGGATTCAGCAGCTGCAGCTACACTTGGAGCCCAAGGTTTTGATTAAGGGAATGTGGACAGCCAGGGCTGCATCAGAAACCTTGTGTCCTAATGGCAGGGTATCCCTCAGTTCTCCCTAGCACCAGAGATAGGACCAGAGGTACTCAATTGAACCATATGCCCTTTGGGTTTGTTGCCTTGGCAACATAAGTGGCAAATAAAGGAGTTTTCTGCTCCTTTCTGCACAGAACTTTGTATTTCAAACTTTCCTGTGTTGACAGGATTGAATTAGATAATACACACACACACACACACACACACACACACACACGTAAAATGCTTTGTAAAATCTATAGCATTACACAAATGCGAATTGTTCTTATTTCAGGGACTTGTAGTTTCATTGGTATGGATACCCTTTCTACTGATAGAGATTATAACTCCTTTCTAACTTAGTAAACAGTCTTCAGCAGTGGCTAAAGCTTAGATATCCCCTGTAGCCAACTTGGATAACTACGTGATGCAGTGGATAGAGCATCAGGTATGAAATCAGACTCATCTTCCTGAGTTCAAATCTGGTCTCAGTCACTTCTTTGCTGTGTGACTCTGGGCAAGCCATCTAACTCTGACTGCCTCAGTTTCTTCATCTGTCACATGAGCTGGGGAAGGAAATTGCAAACAACTCCATTATTTTTGCCAAGAAAATCCCAAATGGGGTTACAAGAGTTGGACACAAAGGAAAAAAAATCACTGAACTGAAATAGCCAACTTTCTAGTGATAAGACCTTCCTGTTGTAAAATGGATGATATTCAGATATTTAACCCATCACCAGTCCTGCACTCAAAGCATCTCTGTGAATTAATTTCCTCATTTATAAAGTAAACAGGTTGGAAAGTGTCACTAGCTCTAAATCCATGAACTTCTATTGCTTACACTTTTTTCCTCAATGGGACCTGGTGCACAGCACTAATACATAGACTTTGCAGCTCTTATAAGACATTGAAATATGTACCTTCCCTTCCTGACTAGATGAATCTTCAATCTATTCCCAGCATGTAGCAGAATATTGGGTATCATGACCACCATGATAATAACATATCTATATCTATATCTATATCTATATCTATATCTATATCTACATCTATATCTATATCTATATCTATATCTATATCTATTCCAAGGGCAGCTACCAGATTATTATGCCAGATTAGGAATCACTAAACAAGACTTGGAAAGTTAGATCTGATGGAAGGTAAGTGGAAGATTACTTGCAGCATGGATCCCTCGGTCATGTCACTGAGGCTTGTTTCTATCTTGACACCGAAATATTAATGACTGCTTTGAATCTGACCATTTACCAGTGAGCTCCAAATCCATCTAACTGAACTATCATTTTACCCATATTTCTCCTTTTTCCACAGAAAAAGTATGAAACATTTTTATCAAATACTCTGCTAATACCTAAGGAAATTATTATTATCTGGAGCAGTGAAGTCAAATTAAAATAGAAATGGGGGCCACTAATCCATAAGTAAAGATCCCTATGAAACACACACTTTTTGTAGTGGAAATTCTCTTTTATTTTTAAATTAAAAATTATTTTATTTTTAATTTGTGGAACAAAAGAAGCATTTCTATAATACAAGAACAATACAAAGATGACTGCATACGAAAGTACAAATTGACCATGTACATATAACCTGTTATTCTCTCCAAATATACAACAAAATTATTGTGTAAGTTTTTCTTCTTTTTTTCTTCCCTCATCTCACACTAGAGATGGTTATATTAACTAAGTTATATGTTATTAACTTAGTTTTATTGCATTTTTATTTATCTTGCTAAATATTTTCCAATTGCCTTTTTATCTGGTTCAGATGGCACTCTGGAGTACAGCAGGACATCTGCTGGACACCACTGCTCTATAGTAATTCCCTGATTATCAATATAGCAACTCTGTCAGAACAGGAAAGAAGGTAAGTCTGAATATGAGATCATACATGTCTTATATTCTGCAAACCTAAAGTGCTATATAAGATGTCAGCTACCATATTCATGTATGTAAGTCTCATATTACTTGAACCAAATTGTTCTTAGAGAACCAATGAACATGAAGAATAATTGCATAATTTAATGTTACCTGATAGTCTTCCACACATCAAAGCCATCAAGTGGCTTCGTGCTGTTTGTATGTCCGCCAGCAAGGTTGACTAGAGTAGGCAGCCAGTCAGAAATGTGGATGAGTTCCCAGCTTTGCACTCCTTTCTGTCTCAGTAAGGGGCTGGCTACAAAGCCCACACCTCGAATTCCACCTTCCCACAGTGACCATTTTCTTCCTCTGAGTGGCCAGTTGTTGCCTCCTGCCAAAGTTTGTCCACCATTGTCTGGGAAAAAAATTAGATATTTTTATAAAGACCATATTAGTATATTCAGAGGTGATGAGATTTTTAGTTCTCTAATGTGAGAAATAAATACAGAAATACTAAATCCTCAAGTATTAAATCCTCCATTAAATCCACCACTAAATCTTCCATCTTCAAGATGAATTTATGTCTCTAAAAGTGGATTTTGTGACAAAAATTTTATAACATAGTTTTATTTTTCAAAATACACACAAAGATACTTTTAGGGGCAACTAGGTGGTGCAGTGGATAGAGTACCAGCCTTAAAGTCAGGAGGACCTGAGATCAAATCTGGTTTGAGACACTTAACATTTCCTAACTGTGTGATTCTGAGCAAGTCACTTAACCCCAATTGCCTCTGCAAAAATAAATTAATTAATTAAAAATTTTAAAAAATACTTTTAAACATTAACCTTGAAAAATCCTGTGTTCCAAAATTTTCTCCCTCCCTATCCCTCTCTTCCTTCCCCTAGACAGTAAGTATTTCCATACAGGCCAAACATGTTCAAATCTTCTAAATATTATCATGATGCACAAGAAAAATCAGATCAAAGAGAAAAAAAATGAGAAAGAAAAAAACAAGCAAATAAACAGCCACAACAATAAAAAAGGTGAAAATAAATGACACAGGGAATGAAGAAGGTAAGTATAGAGAAGTGTTTCCTTAGAGTTAAATAACTAAGTAGATATAATTATTATCACCATTATCTAAAGAAGCAGCATGGTGACTATGTACCCTTTAGAATTTAATATGGTAAAATAAAATATTCTAATACATAAATTTAAACTCTTGAAGAATTACAGATTTTATATTGATTAGAGTCCAAGATTAAATCCACTCTACCTATTTCCCATTCACCCTGGCTAGGTCCTAAGAGAGAAGCAACTATATTTCCCTTGTGGGTTTGAAGGATAGCTCTAAGGGATTGAGGGTATTGGGTTTCCCCCCCAATATTATATCTAATTCACAAGCCCCATTGGTGGGCTGCCTCTTATTATCAGTTGAATCAATTGGTCAATCAAGTTTAATTCATTTTTATGAAGGGTTTTTTACTCAGGTGGTATAGTAAGAACAATTGGTACAAGATGTTCACTTCAAAAGTCTATGATATGCTCTCTCACCCAGGACATACAACAGTAGAAGGAAAATGAACTCAAGCTTACAAAGAAAACCAATTAATTGAAAAGTTTATGCATACAAAAATGCACACATATATACACAGACACATTTGTGTATGTGTGTATATACATATATATGTAATATATATATATATAGACACATATATCTATATGTGAGTGTGTGGGAGAGAGAGATAGATAGACAGATAGATCATGGACTCCAAGTTAAGAAATTCTGGATAAAATGTTGAATCTGCATTTCTTTAGGATGTCCAGTTTGTCTTCAGTTCTCAATGTAAATAATAGCACCAGTCATTGCCATTCTAGGTTCATTGCTAGGATACCAATGGGAAGTTCAAATAGTTTAACTCCAAAATTCACAAAGTAGTAAAAAAGGAAAGGAAGGATATAAGGCTCTGCTCACCCCTCTCCATCCCTCCCAAGTGAGTCCTCTCAGGGGCTTGGCTAGAATAACTCTCATTTGTCCCTAGAACTTTTTTGGGTTCAAAGAAGACCTACCAGGCAAGAAAAGATCTTATTAGCCAATAACAACAACACCCTTTTGGAGCATCATTCCATTTAATCTAATAACTTTTAAGGGCTTCTCAAACCTTGTTTCATGATTGATTAACTTTGATCATTCCTAGTTCATACTTTTAAATGGGATTGGGTAATTCATTGATTGATTAAATGGACCTCACTCTTACAGATGGAAGAATCCATGAAATGGTCCAAGTAAGCCCTATAGACATGAAGCAAGTTCTCGATTATGTGCTTCCATTTTCCTAAGGAAATTTAAAAAAAAAAAGTTTCCCAGATTCTCAGAGAAAAAATTTTTATCTAAAAACAGTTCTGAAAATTAAGTCTTTGGAACATAAAGGGCAAACCAATTGTGTTGGATGAAATAGGATAAAAGACATAATTTCCTACCCTTATTTGAATTTACAATCTAGAGAAGGCAACAATAATATGAACATATAGAAACACCAAAAATATGTAAATAAATACAATTAATTTTGGATATATATAGCACAAAACATAAGTGAAATTTTCTCACAAAATGAACTCCACTGGGAGTTCCAGAATGTTTTGTAATCATGGAAATTAGGCAAATTGAATACATTGCTAGAAAGCACACGTCAAGTCTAAATGACTAGAGATGAAAGATAACTAATATTTAGCTTATTAGTAACGGGGAATTGGCAAGCAAAAATGCTTTTAATTCAGAGGACAAAGAAAAGAGGTGTCAGGCACACATCACCCCATTTCCTTTCCTTCTCTCAATTCCTGAATCTTGTTTTCTTTGGCAGAGAGTTTAGAAGTTTTGATGGATTTGGTTTAAGTGGTTAGATTTTTTGCACTACAAAGATCTGTTGAAGGATCACTGAAGCTCATTAGTTGCCAATACCAGTCAGTTCTACTTTCTTGACATTTCTTGCATCCATCTCCTTTTCTCTCCTCACAAAACTACCCTTCAAAATTCTTACCTGGACAACTTAAGTAGCCAATTAATTAATTTGCTGATTCGTGCTTATTAGCACCTTCCCCATGCCTACTGAACTTATACTTTAAAAATACAGCATTATTCATGTCACTCTCATTCTCAAAAAGTTTCCTGTTGACTCTTGGATAAATGACAAACTGCTCTGGAATTTAAAATATGGTTCCAGCTCAATTTTACATTATTTCCCCTCATATATTCTATGCTCCAATCAAAGTAGTCTATTTATTGTTCCCTCTGATATTATCCTTCATCTGAATAGGTTGTCCCCCATTCTTGGAATGCTTTTTTCTCCTCTCTTCTACTTCTAAAATACTTAGGTTCCTTCAAGGTTCAGCTCATGTGTGACCTCCTTCAAAAGGCTTTTCCTCATTCCCCCAATTTTTTTGTGTCACCCACAATCACTCTGTATTTGGTTTGTGTGTATTCTGTGCTCATTTATGTGAATATTGCATCTTTCTAGTAGAACGTAAGCTCCTTGAAGGCAGGGACAATCTCACTTTTGTCACTTTTGCACAATTCCTATTCAATAAGTGCTTTTGGATCGGCTGATTAAAAGGAAAGAGATCAAACAATCCTTCTACAAGCCAGTTTAACTATCTTCTCACTAACAACAATGAAAATAATATAGAATATTATTTTATTATTTATAATAATATGTTATATTATTATATGCCATATAATAATATAATATAATAATATATATTATATTTATTATTATGTATTATATTATAAAGAGTGGCAGAATACAGAGGAAACACTTGCCAACCAGTTGCTTCTATTAGGGTATTCACTAAGATGTTAGAATATTATAGTATAAGGGAAGGAGTTAGAGATTTTAAGTCAGAAGCCTTGATTTGGGCTTGAATCCCAATGATTAACTTAATACTTGTGGAACTTGGCCAAGTCACTCAATTTTGGGGGAGGGGCTCAGCTATTCTCATCTCTTTTTTTTTGCTTTAATTTTTTAAATAATAGCTTTTTATTTTCAAAATATATGTAAAGATAGTTTCCATCATTTACCCTTATAAAACCCTATGTTCCAAATCTTTCTCCTTCCTCCTACTCTATCCTCTAGACAGCAAGTAATCAAATATATATTAAACATGTGAAATTCTTCCATACATATTTCCACATTTATCATGCTACACAGGAAAAATCAGATCAAAAAGGAAAAAATGAGAAAGAAAACAAAATGCAAGCAAACAACAATAAAAAGAGTGAAAATTCTATGATGTGATCCACACTAAGTCCCCATATTCATCTTTATGGATGGAGATGGCTTTCTCTATCAAAAGTTTATTGGAACTGGCTTGAATCAGGTTATTGCTGAAAAAGAGCCACATTAATCAGAATTGATCATCATATAATGTTCTTGTTGCTGTGTATAATGTTCTTTTGGTTCTATTCACTTCACTTAGCATCAGTTCACCTAAGTATCTCCAGGCTTTTCTGAAATCATCCTGCTGATCATTTAACATTTACAATTTAATATTAACAATTAATATTCCATAACATTCATACACCACAACTTATTCAGCCATTTCCCAAGTAACAGGCATCTACTTAGTTTCCAGTTCTTTGCCATTACAAAAAGGGTTGCTACAAAGATTTTTTGCACATATGGGTCCTTTTGTCTTTTTTATGTTCTCTTTGGGATACAGACCCAATAGAAACACTGCTGGACCAAAGGGTATGTACAGTTTGAATACCCTTTGGGAATAGTTTCAAATTGCTCTTCAGAATGGTTGTATCAGTTCACAACTCCACTGACAATGTATTAGTGTCCCAGTTTTCCCATATCCCCTCCAACATTTGTCATTATCTTTTCCTGTCATCGCAGCCAATCTGAGAGTTGTACCTGAGTTGCCTTAATTAGCATTTCTCTGATAATAGTGGTTTAGAGTATTTTTTCATATGTCCAAAATAGTAAGATTTCTTTATCTGAAAATTGTCTTTTCATATCCTTTGACATTTATCAATTTACCCTCATTTCTAAAACAAGAATAAGCTGGACCAGGTGGCCTCTGAGATCTCTTATAACTTTAAGTCTATGATTTTATGATCCTGTGAAATTACTCAATTCCCTTGAACTTCAGTTTCCTCATTTATAAGATGAGAAAGTTTGACTATGTGATCTCTAGAGTCCTTTTCAACTCTAAATCTGAGATCTTAGGATTCCAAGGAAGAAAGAATGATTTCTATGGTGACTATTTATTCCAATCAACCACAATACTTGGTTACACTGATATAGAAAATGAATTCCATTTCAAACAATCCTTTCTCTCCCCTTTCCCCTTTTTCTAAGTTCCTTTTTTGATAGAAGTTATTTTTGGTATGGTGGTCAAAGTTCCATCCTTTTAATTTTTTTTCTCAATAGTATTTTATTTTTCCAAATCCATGTAAAGATAATTTTCAACATTCATTTTTGTAAGACTTTGTGTTCCAAATTTTTCTCCATTCTTCTCTTATGTTGCCCCTCCCTAATAAAGCAAGCAATTTGATATAAGTTAAATATATGCAATCCTCAAAGTTTCATTTTTAAAAGGTTTTTTCTTTGTTTAATTTCCTAATAAAATTGTTAAGGAAAAGCTGCAAGTCAAAATAAGATGGCTTTCCAAAGAACTGGAAAATGAGGGGATCACCATCAATTGAAGAACAGCTGAACAAGTATATGAATATCATGGAATATTATTGTGCTGTAAGAAATGATGTGTGGGCAGATTTAGGAAAAACTTAGATGAACTGATGCTGAGTGAAGTGAACAGAAGCAGAAGATTGTGTATAATAACAGCAACATTATGTGATGATCAACTATGATTGACTTCAGTTTTTTCAGCAGTATAATGACTTAAGGCAGTTCCAAAAGACACATGATGGAAAATGTTATCCACATCCAGTTGAAAGAATTATGGCATCTGAATGCAATTCAAAACACATCATTTTCATTTTTTTTGGCTTTCTCCTTTTATTCTGTTTTTTCTGTCACAACATGACTAATGTGTAAATCTATTCACATGATTGCACATCATATTGCTTCACATTTTAGGAGGGGAGGTAGGAAGGAAGGGCAGGAAAAAAAGTTTGGAACTAAAAATTTTACAAAAAAATTAATGTTGAAAATTATCTTTATATGTAATTACAAAAAATAAAATACCATTTCAAAAAGAAAAGAAAAGCAGAAAAAAGTAACGACTTTCACGGCAAAGAAAACTTAGAGAATAGATTATTTTAACGATGTTTTGACTAAAGAAAAACCTAGTTATAAAAACTTTGGCATCTCTATATGTAATGTCAAAACAAAGGAAAGTTTAGATAATACAAAATATGCATAGTTCACTCATTATTTATTACATCAGTACTTCAAGGTTCCATGATTTCATTTAAGTGATCCTTCTAACAAAGTCCTCCTTAGTATATAGATTAATGAGTTGTTTCAGCCAAAAGAATTCATCACTCTAATACTCTAGTGACCAATACTCTGAACTTAAAAGTTTAGATCACAGACATAACACACAAAGGCTTCCCACAACAACAACCACCACCTCTATCTGCAAGAGCTGTCATCTGATGGCATTGCCTTTCATAACCCAAGATCATTTATTAAAGAGTTTGGAAGAGCATGTAAGAGAATACTTAGATATGCAAGTGACAACAAAGAACTGCTGGTGCACATCAATTGGAGGATGGCTTAACAAATTGTGGTATATGAATGCAATAGGGTATTATTTTATTGTAAGATATAATGAAAGGGATAGTGCCATAAAACTGAAAAAAAAACTTGCATGAAATGGGGGTAACATGAGCATAATCAGGAGAACAATTTATATAAAAATAGAAATATTAAAAAGATAAACAACAAACAACATTTTTAAAAGTTTTTTTATTAAAACTTTTTAATTTTCAAAATATATGCATGGGTAATTTTTCAACATTAACTCTTGCAAAACTTGGTATTCCAATTTTTCCTCCCCTTAACCCTCATCGCCTCTTTTAGGTAACAAGTAATTCAATATATGTTAAAATGGCAAAAATATATAACAACAAACATCTTTCCAATGTGAAGACCAAATACAATTCCAAAGGGCCCTAATGAAGCATGCTATCCACCTCCTGGCAGAGGAATGATGGACTCAGGGTACAGAATAAGATCTACATTGTTTATTGGCCTTTTTATCTTTTATTAGTTGAAGATAATTTGGAATGAGATCTTTATTTTTGGACATGACCAGTATGGAAATTTGTTTTGTTAGACTATGCATATTTGTTACAAGGGCTTTCTTTAGACTATTCTAGTGGATGAAGAGAAGGTAAGGAGAGAAAATAAATTCTTGCTAATTGCAACAAACAAAAGGAAATGAAAGTGATGTGAAAACAAATTATCTTTTTAAAGGAAAAAAAGGATATAGGTCACTTCTATACTAGAGGAAAACATCAGAAAAATACTTGAAAAAATTTATTATTTATTATTAATCAAAATTTCTTCTTTGAAATTCCATGTACCAAACACCAATTAATCAATGACCTCATTAAGTTTAAAAAGCACATCAATAATTACTGTTCTTGTTCCCAACTAGTAAAAATCAAGATGAGATCATGACAATTGGATTCACCCGTAAAGGAACCTAGCTGGGAAGTGGAACTATTCTGAGGCTTCAGATCACACTTGTCATGCATATTTTCTCCACCTAAGACTCATGCAGAGAATCTTCCTACTGGCATGTAGCATCAAGGCATGAAACACAAGGATTCTAAATTAACTTTTCTAACTACTGTGGAAGTTGTTCCTACAATAACATGAGGAAAGAAACAACTTTTCAAGACATAAGTACTCTGATCTACACAACTCTTAACCATGATTGTAGAGATGCAAAGTATCTACTGGAATCCTGATGGAAAGTTGACTGGCTAAGGGTGTGAGATGATAGTATTGTTTTTGGAGATGGACAGCTATGGCCCTGTCCTACTATTATTATGTCTATACCCCAATGATGTCAGAGAAAGAGGAAAAGGACCCATATGTTTACACAAAAATATTGTTAGTAACTACTTTCATGGTAGCCCAAAATCTGTGTCCTCCTGTTAGGGAATTACTAAGCAAATTACAACATGTGAATATATGTGTTTACAAATTTAAAAAATATTATTGTGTCAAAAGAAATGATAAAATGGACAATTTTAGAGGAAACTGGGCATATATGAATTAATATAAATAAAGTAAGAACTAGAACAATTTATACAATGATGACAACACTATACAGAAAAACAATTTGAAAGATTTTAGGACACTGATTAATATAGTGATAAGACATGAGTATAAAAAAATAAATATGAAATATGTCTCCTATCTCCTGAGAGAAAAATAGTGAACTTTAAATGCACAAAAGCATACATTTTCAGATATAAGTAATAGGGCATTTCTTTTGCTGGATTCTGTAGACAGGTATTAAAAGTTTTTTTTTAATATTTGTTAAATATATTGAATAGGTTAGTGGGCAAGTGGAGTGAGAAGGACAGATTAATTTTTTAATAACAAAAGAAGCCTGTCTTTTGAAGATTTCCCTAATCCTTTCTTCCAAGTGCTAATCTCTTCCTAAACTATCCTGTATTTATTTGTATTTATTCATCTATATTGATACATATACTTATTATACTCCTTTATTAGAATAAAAGCTCCTTGCATGAATTGTTTAACTCTTGGTATTCTCAGTACCTATCACATGCCTAGAATATAGTAGGTACTTCATAAATCCTTACTGATTCACTAATACTTTGATTGGATAGATGGATGAATGGAAAAAGAAAAGCTGTATTAGATTCCTCTTGCTTCATATTTATACATGATACTGTCAATGATGTTTATTAGCCTTGCCTTAAAGAGTACAACCTATCTTCAAATGCCATATGGTCTATGGAATAATTTGGGGATGGCCCCTGGGACCCTAAAAAGGAATAAAGCAAGCCGAAGTAATAAGCATCAAAACTGTAGCTTCCAAGGAAATCCCTGGGATATAAGAGAGAACTGCCTGAGGACATCTAAGGACAGAATTTGGTCCCAGTGTGGAAAGGACTATTCTCGGAACATTCAGTTATGTTCCATTGACCCAAAAAGACCATTTGACATAAAACAGAACCAGACTTTGCAGACTCAAAAATGAAATACAAATGCAAAGCAGAAATGTTGTATCCCATTTATTCATGAAACTTGAAATTAGATTAATTAGTGTGAACACAGCCTAGCACAGCTGCTTGGTATGAGAGGAGGGAAGAGAAAAAGTAAAAGAAAGAAATTTGTATGACATTTTTTTTTCTATATTTGAAAGAAATAGCAAGTTGTGCACAATAGATTTACAGTTTCATATACAATAATTTTTTATTATAATATGTTATGGAAATGCTTATTTTATTCCATAAATTTTTTTAAAAGTTGTTTGCTTTAGGAAAAAAAAGAACCCTAATAATGAGAACCTATAGGGGCCCTCTACTCCTAGACAGGTAATTTATGTATGTTTATAACCATAAACACACAAATAATTGTGTTTCCCACATTATTATTATTTATTACTATTATAATAAATGATTCTACTAAGTTTCCATGAATTTAAGTACATCAATTTTCAATGGAAGAGGTGCAAGAGCCTTGACCTCTGATCCAAGTTAAACATCATAAAAGAGAATATTTATTTAAGGATGATCAAGGAAGGCATTTCTTCAGTCCTCTATTTACCCAGCAAGGAAATTCCTGCCTGGCCATGCCAGAATGAGTCATAATAAGCAGGTCAGATCAATGCTTTGACCCTCCGGTCCACAGTGGGACACTAATCCAACTTCATAAACTGATTGAAGACGGCAGCAAGGAGAGAATTCCTGCTGAGATGGGGGAAGTGGTTGAGCTGATGTAATGAAACTGGCAGCCAGTCCCAAGTAACTGATGTTGCCACCAGAAAAATCCAAGATAAAGGAAGATGGATGCAGGGGAAAGAACAAAACCGAGACAAGAAGATAAGAAAGGATTGTAAATAATTACAGAAAAAAGTTCCCCAACTTTAATAAGGTCAGCTTTACTGCTTATAATGGTCAGATGCCAGAGGGATTCATTTCATATCTACTTAAATATTTATTAGGGATGAAAATGGCTTGAAAGACCATTTTCCTTGACATATTGAAAACATTTGGTCTCACAAAGTCAGTATCAGCAGGGAGAGAACGGTGATCAAGCTAGCCTTCTGTGTTTGCATGTGTGTAAAAGGGTCCAGGCTAAATAAAGACGATGGAATTCTTAGAGGCTATTCGATGGCAGTTGTGATAAAAACATGAAGAGGGTGGGGACTATTATATCTTTTTATGTTTAACACAGAGTCTTGCACACAGTAGGCACTTACTAAATGCTGATTGATTGGCTGGAAGCTGCTTTTATCAAGGAGCCTCTGGCTATTATCATGGTTTCTCATAAGCTACCCAAAGACTCAGCAGTCACAAGTAACCTGTTTTTGTTTCACCCATGTTCTTAAGCAAAATCTATTCACTACTTTCCTTTGCAATTTGACTGTAGAAGGGAGTTTGGTGTTTTTGCTGATGAAGCTGCTTTTATAACAAACGACAAATACTTTCCACTAGAGGAAAGTCTTTCCATTGTCTATCCAAGATTTTCCTTTCCTTCTAAGTGAAATCCCCTCAGAAACCCAGAAAGCTGTTTTATTTTATCAGATGTGTCTACTCTTCAACACTGCCAATCCAGACGATAATCACAAGTAACAATTATATAACACTTCAGGTCTGCAATATGCTTTATGCATGTTATCTTTTTGGATCCTTGAATCAACCCTATAAGTTCAATGTTATTGTTACCCCTGTTTTACAGAAGAGGAAACTGAGGCAAGTTATATGACCTGATATTAAACAGCTAATAAGTATCTGGGGCAGGATTTCAACTCAGTTCTTCTTGACTTGAGCCCTGTGCTCTATCTTTTTTTAGGCAAATGGAAAGAATGACAAGGTAAGGAAGATCAAAATGCAATTGTTGGAAATAATACCAGCAGAAGAGTGGGAATATTGTTCCAAAGTAACTCTTATATGATAGAAGAATTGAGGGAAATGGAGAAGAAAAATGTTTACATAGAATCCAAGATAAGAATTTTGGTATACCATTTTGAAATATGAGTCACTTTAAAGGAAGTCATATATCCTATTGAAGCAAGATATTTTACAATAATTACTACATCCCTAATAGAGTTTATGGGAGAAGGAGTCAAAGATGATCAAAGATTTGCTCTCCAAGTATATCAATTTATTAAGCATCACATGGTAATTGTCCAATAAACTGGGCCCAGACCTTTTCCGCTTAGGTTTGAACCTCAAATACAGACATTTTTATACATTAAAAACATTAACCAAATAAATCCAATTAATTAAACTAATTAATTAATTAACTTTTGACTCTTAACTACCCCATTTGGGGTTTTCTTGGCAAAGATACTGGGGTGGTTCACCATTTCCTTCTTCAACCCATTTTATAGATTAGGAAAGTAAGGCAAATTTGGCGAATTGATTTGTCCAGGGTCATATAGCTAGTAAGTGTCTGAGGCTAGATTTGAACACAGGAAGTCTTCTTGATTTTAAGCCCAGTGTTCTTTTCACTGTGCTATCTAGCTGCTCTATAAAACAACATTATATAATCTGATTTCTAATTGGAGAAGAGTTTAGGGACTTGAAAAATTGGGAGGGAGGGAGTGAACAGGTACAATTCCCTGAAATCAGGAAAAGAGATCTCCCACCCCCCTCAAGGGTCTATAAAATAATTGTAGGAACATTGAAACAATAACTGATTAATTGGTATGAGTGGGGCCAGTTTTCAGATTAGACCTATAGATTGCTTAAGAAAACTCCCTGAGGCAATCTTAGGATCTGCCTGGATTTCTGATCATCAAAATCTAGATCGTTAAGTAAGGGTCTCTAAGCAGCAGGTAGGGGTGATTCCCCCTTCTAGTTTCACAAAGCTTTCTCCCAGTTCTCACAATTGAATAAAGTTTTCTTCATAAGATAGAAGTTGAACTAGATCCATAATTAAAGACAAAGGGGACTGAGCTAGCTCCACAACTGAATCACAAGGTAAGAGTCAATTCCTAAAATTAACCACTTGCTGTCCTAATCTTTTAGTCATTTCATTTTTCACCACCACAAGGGTGTCTGGTGAACCAGAACCACAGCTGGCATGAAGTGTAAATCCCTCCCCATCCTCCTAATCTTTCTGTCAGTTCTCCCTTTTCCTTTTCACCTCTTGGCTAGACTGTGAACACCTCTTCTCACTCCTGCCAGAGAAAATCCAGAATCCTCATTCCCTATCCCTTAGGTCCAATGATTCCCTCTTTTTCAATCAATCAATCAATCAATTAACATTTATTAAGAGTTATGCTAAGTGCTTTTCAGTGATGGTGGGCTGGTCTTCTTTAAGATCCCTGACTGGCAGACACTCTAATGCACCGACTCTTAGACCTTGCCATATGCTGTACGATAGAATAGGACCTCCTCCACTTTCTATCCACCCTACAACTCAACTTTCCTATATATGTTCTGTTTCTCCTATTTAGAGTAAAAGCTTCTTGAAAGCAGGAACTGTTTTCTTTTTCTATTTTTATTCCAGCACTTAACATAATGCCTAGTACACAACAACTGGTACTTGATAAATGTTATTTTCATTCCTTCATTCATAATACATGTTAAAATACATGTTTTGCTGTTAACCTTGTTTTACTGAATCTTTGCTTGGGAAGTAGGCAGGGAAATTTTATAGGGTTACACAGAGAAATCAATAAACAAAACTGGAAAGACAGTTCAGTTACTCCAGAGTTCTCTGAAGTTTTGCCAAATGCTAAATGTTCTCACTAGGCAGTGACTATGTTTAATGGTGGGACAAACATACAAAAGTCACAAATTTTTATTGGCATAAGTCTCTTTGAAGAACAGTAGAAAACACAAATAGCTAATGGCAGTAACTCTAATAAACAACTTGTTTTATTTAACCAAATATCATGTTGTCTGTTAAAAGAATTGATCTTTTATTCCAAATATTGAATGAATCCTTTCAAATGGTTTAAGAGAAATGTTTAGTTCAGTTTAGTCCAAATTACAATTGCCCAAGAACCAATGGGACATGAAGAACTCTTTTTTCCTCTTCCTTTCTTCATCAAACTGAGAATACATACATCTTTTTAAATTCCTGAACTCCTGATATTATAGATTGCTTGTAGCCATTCAAGTCCGATACAATCAAGAGCATCCTTTGTGAATGGGCTCTGTGTGTGTGTGTGTGTGTGAACATAAAGTCTTGGTAAGATTAAAGGTGAGGTATAAGCAGGGGGTATGCTGGTAAATTAGTAAATTTAATGGCAATGTACACATGATGTGTTTTTTAAGCTTAATCTTAATTATTAACATTTTCTCCATAACCTTCTTAAGCCTAAACAATCAACAAAACAATAAATCAAGCCCCAATTTGTATTATTTGCTGATTTCCAGGTTGCAAATGTTCACATGGAAAATTTTAACAGTTTCTCCATCCATTTGAAGCTAGAGCCTGCATATGCCCAGGTGTAAGTGAAGTGGAAATAGGGTAATAGTATCAGTAGGATTCTGATTTGCTGCTTAGGACCTACTTCTCACTACCTAGGGCAAGGGAAGGACTTTCAGCTGGGACCCTGGTCTCCTTCAATGTGACAATGCCTGGGTAAGGTTATGATCCTGTACTCTAATACAGAACTAACCTTAGATTATATAAGGTTATTTTATTCTACAATAAATTATCCCAGATTTTTGTGCTTTAAATTCCAGGGTCTGATTTTCTTTCTTTTTAAAAAATAATTGTTATATCTTCTCATTTAATGACAGCTAACCTTTATTTGTTACTTTAAAGTTTGCAAAATATTTTACATATGTCATATTATTAGATCCTCACAGCAACCCTAAAAGGTAGATACAATTATCACTTTCATTTTACAGACAAAACAAATGAGGTTGAGAGAGTTTTAGTGACTTGTTCAGGATCACAGATCATAGAAACAGAAGCATGATTTGAACTCATAAAGTATTTACATTTTAGTGATCATAAGCAGATTTTGTAATGTCTGTTTTGGTACTCAAAGTCATTTTGCTTACTTGGCAATTCTTTGCAGGGTTCTAGATATCTGAGATTATTAATTAAATGACATCCAAATAATTGGGGAGTTATTGTATAATTTACAATCAATAAGGTCTACTAAAATGTATTATGGCCATCATCCACATCACTAGCCCTACCCACACTGCCATACCAAAACTAACATTCACTTCTTTCCCCTCCATTCCTCTCCCCAACACTATCCTATACATTTATCATCTTTACAGACTAAAAGGACAAGTTATTAAAACAAATAGCTCCATATTTTTTCTTGACATTAAAAATGACCCTGCATAATGATTGTGCAAAGTATGGTTGAAATATAACTACAGTGGCAGGGGAGCTCAGTCAGAAAGCATTTCATGATTGCCTTCTCTAAGAACCTTAGGTCTTAAAGAATTGAACTGAAATGTTAAACTAACCCTAGGCATTTGTCCAGTTATCTGTGGACTAAACTCCAGAGGGGGTGGAGTTCTGGATAACGTAAGTAAGAAAGAAGTAACATTGGGGAATTCTGATAGACATCATGGTAATTTGCACCATCAAGGCTATGGAGGTCATTGAACCTCAAAACACTGAGGGGGTGCCTCAAATACAACAGATGTGATTTCTCTGGATAAGGAAGTCTGTATTAGCTATCCTGTTTTTCCTTTTGTCAAAATTCAGTGTTTCTAGGACAAACCATGTCCATTATTCTTCTGTTCCCCCAATCAGTCCAAGAAACATCACTTGGTTTCAGTAAAAAGAGAATAGCTTTTCTTCAGGTCAAGATCTGCCCTATTCTTCTACCTATTTCCATAACTAATTTTTCATCTGGACTTCCTGTAATACACTGATCTGATACATATTTGTCTAGTATCTGAACCAAGCATAAACTTGTTAAGAGAGGTTTTATTTTTAAATTTCTTTTAAACATAACAAAAATAACCATTCCTTTGTTTCTTATTCAATTTTTGGAGGGAAGCTTAAATGTGGACTCAAGTAGAAAATGACTTCAAACTAGGTAAGTGAAAACATGAATCTTTTCCACACCTCTGGCAGTTGTTAACTCTATCAGATGCATCTAATCCAATGTAAGATGTGCATGTGTGATTTTTACAAGCAGCAACCATCATATGAGGCTCAAGTTTCTGGCTCTGATTTTTTATTTTTACACATATGAGTTAATTCTGGCATAGGATGAAAATATAACTCACTCTGTGCAGGGGCATAAAGTCTCAGCAATCAATGAGGACAAGGAATGAACAAATATTTATTGAATATGTCCTATATGTCCAGGATGATGAGAAATTTTTGTTGTTCAGTCATTTAAGTTGAATCTGACTCTTCATGATCCCATTTGGAGTTATCTTGGCAAAGATACTGGTGTGGACTGCCATTTCCTTCCCTAGTTTATTTTACAGATGAGGAAACTGAGGCAAGTTAAATGACTTGTCCGGGTAAGTAATAATAACAACGAAAATATAAGGCACTTGGTCTGGAGGCCCTTTGCTTACAAATTGGACCTATATCACTAAGATGAATAAGATTATTAACAAATAAGAGAAGACAAGAACATTATGTACTAATCTTAGGTGGTACACATCACAAACCTAGAGTGAGAAGGAATCTTAGAGGCCACAAAGTCCAATTACTTCATTTTACAGATGAGGAAACTGAGGTCCAGGGAAGTTAATGACTTAATGAGGGCTTGAATAAAAGTCCTGTAAATTCAAAGCTGATGATTTCATTTACCAAGCAGCCTCTTCCAGAATTTAAAGTATTTTAAAGAGATGAATGTCATTTAATAGTTCAAATTGTTATTCAATAGTTTCAGTTTTGTCTGACTCTTCTTGGCTCTATTTGGAGTGAGATTTCTTGGGCAAAAATATTGGTTTGTCATTTCCTCCTCTAGTTCATTTTTACAGATGAGAAAACTGAGGCAGAATTAAGTGGCTTGCCCAACATCACATAGTTAGCAAGTGTCTAAAGCTGGATTTTAAATCAAAAATAATCTTGATTGCTCTGTGCACTATGGCACCCATAAGGGACAGGAAGATATGGACCTTTAGCTAAGCTTTGAAGGATGAGTATGGTTTAGATAGGGAGGATGGCATTCCAGCCAGATGGGAAAACAACAAATACATTTTTTTTGTATTTATAGTTTTTTAGTTTATATATTTTTCATTAAAAGCTGAGTTTTTCATTTAAAGAAAAATGGCATTTCCTAAGAGCATCTGACCTCTATAAACCCTTGACTCTCTTCATTCTGATGGGGCCCAATTCCCAGCTCCAGTTAAATATTTCATCGTAGACAAATACTTTGCAATAAGTTGTCTACAAGAGAGGACTGGAGGGCACCATTAGATCAGAGGGAGTCACCGGATCTACTCTGGGGAGATTTGAATTTCAACAGCCTTGAATCTTCATAATTGCTGTAATTCAGCTGCCTGCTGGCTTGGCTTGTATGTTTTCATTGAACAAAGGCATTCGGAAGTTTATTTTTAATATCATATTTGGGATTATTCCTGTGCTCCCAAAAAACAGAATCATTGTTCTCCAATAGTTTCTATGATCTTTAAAAATTAACTTACTTATTGTAAGCCTACAATAGATTTAGATTTTACAGTTATTATTTGAAGATAAAGGAAATGGAGACCACGATGTTAACAGTTTCCCAGATGGTATGCATAAGCAGAAAAGGTTCCAAGTCTATTCTGAATTTATGTTTCCAGCTGCATGGAAAATACCTGTACTGGTGACTCAAGCCTCCTGGATATCTACTTTTAAATCGCAGCAAGGTTTTTAAAAAAATGTTTTAAAATGTTTTAACACATATAGAAACTAGAAACTACTTCTGCCTGACTTGGGGTTCATCTGCTACTGTAAAATTCAAAGTTGTACAGTGAACTGAGTCATGACATTTAATGTTTTGGGGCCTCTTTTCTTTATCTTTCTTTATCTTTATCTGTAATGGGGGGGGCTGGATTAGATCAATTAACCAGATATTTGAAATGAGTTATACTATGCACCAAGCACAGTTCTAGAAAAAGGGGATACAAAAACAAAAGAAATACTCCCTGCCCTCAAGGAACTTACATTCTATTGAAAAATATAACACGTACACATAAAAATAAATAGAAAATGTATACAAAAATATAAGAGTGTGGTTGGAAGGAGGCACTAACAGCTTCCAGGGTCAAAAAAGATTGCATATTGGAGTTGATAGAATGGTTGAGCAACCTCACCAGTTCCTACTTCTCTTTGAAGCTAGAAAATTATCTACGTAAGAAAAAAATGTATATCACTCGTTTTTTTTTTTTAATATGGAAAACAGATAATTAACAATGACTTCTAAAACATTTTCTAGGTTTAAATATATGGTTCTATAACTTTAATAACCATATGGGCATATAAGAATAATACTTCATGCTTGCATTAGGATATATACTTTTTTTCTCTTAATTATTTATTTCATTCAATAAACCCATATGGATCACCTACTAGGTGCAAAGCACTATACATAAAATTCAGGCTTCTCCCTCAAGAAGTTTATAAATTTGGGGGGGCAGTTTGGTGGCGCAGTGGATAGAGCACCCGCCCTGAAGTCAGGAGGACCTGAGTTCAAATCTGCTCTCAGACACTTGACACTTAACCCTTTCTAGCTGTATGACCCTGGGCAAGTCGCTTAACCTCAATTGCCTCAGCCAAAAAAAAAAAAAGTTTATAAATCTGTATCCATACATAACACACTGTTTAAAAACATTTTCACATATATAATCTCATTTGATCCTCCCCAAAATTCTGTAAAAGAGGCAAACATTTTCGGTTCCATTTAACAGATGTAGGAATTGGGATTCACAAAATCTAAATGTCTTGCTAACCATTACACGTGTCGACCTGATTCCAAGGTCAGTGGTTTTTTGCAATGGATTAGTGGATAGATCACGAGATCAGAAGTTAGGAGGATCTGAGTTCAACTTTCTAGTTGTGACACTTAGGGTAAATCACTAGTTATATAACTTTGGGAGACAACCTCTTTTTTGTCTCAGTTTACTTTTCTATAAAATTGTGGCAATAAAATATTTACTGCTCAGGATTTCTGTATCAAACCGATCTTTCCCAAACACTTTGAAAACGTTAAAAGTGCTTTATAAATGGTAGCTATTACTATTATGCTGGACAGCTAGGTGGCGACACAGTGCACAGAGCGCTGGACCTGAAAGCAAGAAAACTCATCTCCCTGAGTTCAAATCTGACCTCAGACACTTACCAGCTATGTGGACCTGGGCAAGTGACTTAACACTGTTTGCCTCAGTTTCCTCATCTATCCAGTGAGCTAGAGAAGGAAATGGAAAACCACTCCAGGATCTTTACTGAGGAAACCCCAAATAGGATCATAAAGAATCAGACACGAACATGGATACAAACAATTATTATACTAATACTATGTTTCCTCACGAAAATTCAGGGTCCAAAAAGCCAATAAAACTGGAATATTATTTACTTCCTATTGAGAAAGCATTGCTACCCAGAGAGAGAACTGTGGGAACTGAGTGTGGATCACAACATAGCATTTTCACTCTTTTTGTTGTTTGCTTGCATTTTGTTTTCTTTTTCATTTTTTTCCTTTTTGATCTTATTTTTCTTATGTAGCAAGATTATGGTATAAATATGTATACATATATTTTAACATGTTTGACATATATTGGATTACTTGCCATCTGGGGAGGGCATGGGGGGAAGGAGGGGAAAAATTTGGAACACAAGGTTTTGTAAGGGTCAATGTTGAAAAATTATCCAAGCATATATATATAATGCATATATATATAATATGTATATTATATATACACATATATACACACACACACACATATTTTGCTGAGGCAATTGGGGTTAAGTGACTTGCCCAGGGTCACACAGCTAGGAAATGTTAAGTGTGTGAAGTCACATTTGAACTCAGGTCCTCCTGACTTTGGGGCTGGTACTCTATCCACTGTGCCATCTAACTGCCCTCATCACTTCACTTTGCAGATAAAGAAATTGAGTCTCAGATGCACAAGTAGTGAGCAGGGTTTTGACCCCCAGATCCTCTGATTCTAGAGCTCAGATTTCTACAGAGCCAACTTATCTCTTGATTACTGTAGGGCATTAGGTGGTTTTTTTTTTAACTTTTGGTAGATAATTTTTTCTCTTTTTGGAATGAAGGGGGCTCACTTCCAAGGATGCAGGCCTGCCAAACCATCAGGGGTCACATGCACATGGCAGGGATGAGTGATCTAATCAGTGCACATTAGTGCTTTTCATGGTTTAGTCTGAGAACAGTTTTCTGTTGTAAAATACCTTGTGACTCTCAGCCCAGGACCCCTTCCCCCTCCGGACCCTCCCCACTAGCTTTGCTAGAGGTGGATTGCTGCTGTGACTGAATTCTGTCGCTTATCTAACACAAAATAAACAGAACAATCTGGAGCTAATTTAAGTGGTTTCCCATATCAGGATACAGCTGGGAAAGATTTTAAGAAAAAGGCTCAATGTGAACAATAGCACTGTGAAGGCCTAGCAGGCAGAGAGCACAGGAAGGCCGTTGCAGACAGCCTGGCAGACAGCTGTCAGCCACTCCAATAACAATCCCCGCAGCCAATGAAAATTGGCCCAGGCCTGAGCTCCCAACCCAGCCTGGGACTGCAACAATGAAAACAAGGGATTAGAATGAGTTCCGAGGTAATGACTGGAGTGTCATGGTCATCAGTATCCTAGGAGGCTACAGCTGTGCTCTGGTTCAATAACGATGCCGGAGAAGGGGCCGATGGGAAGCAGCACTCTGATTTCAGCATAATGCGCGCCAGGACTTTTGTGCCCCCCTCCCCCTATTTTTAAAATGAGAATGCACACATGCTGGCTCTCTGCTCACTTGTGATTCAGGCAAAAGCACAGAGGCGAAAGAACATCTGTTTTTGACATCATTTTCTCCTACTCTGCAAAGAGAGCGGTTGGGTTTATAAGGCTTTGTGGAATCTGGCCAGACCCCTGAATTTCCTGGTGTGGCTCTAGAGGTAAAAGTGCCACATGTGAAGGTTTCAGGGAGTTGAAGGAGAGTACCCATCTCATCAGAAAGACACTAAAGAACTCCAAACCAGTCCAATTTTAACACCGAACAGCCCCTGAGACTTTAAAAGTTGGGTTCCCCAAAATGCAAACATTTGTGACTCTAGGAGTCTGTAAAGCTATTCACACAAATAAACAGCACCCCTTTCCTTGCTAACTCCTTTTCAGAACTAAACCCACTATGAGGTATTTTCTCACACCTCATAGTGTCTTCCATTTAATGGCTTCTTCCTGGCTAATTGTGAGTTCCACTGGGGAACTATTGTTAATTCATATAATAAATACCATAACTTTGTAGTCCGTGGGGAAAAAAAGACTTAGAGTGGAGATTTTAATTTGGGGGAACTTGTTTTTATATATTTTAAATAGTTTGATAAGAGCATTTTGATATTATTTATTTCATTTTTATATGTGTTTTTTATGCATTTAAAAAATTATTCTGAGAAAAGGTTCATGATATGAAAAGGTTAAGAACCCCTGCCTTAGTGACAGTATGGTAGAAAGCTCAGTCATCACCCCAAGTTCTAGCTCTACCTAGCCTTAATTAGCTATGTGACTTCAGGAAAGTAGGGCAAATTTTCCCAAATCTTTGGGATTTGTCTCAGTTTCCCTGGCAGTTTGGATGAACTGAGATTCCAAGATTCTTTTCATCTCTGTGACCTATTACTTTTCATATGCAATGTGTTGCATTATATGGAAGTAGCACCTTTTCTCAGGAACAAAGTGCCCTGTAGGTAGAAGGAAAAAAATAGGCATTTATATAGTACTTATTAGGTGCCAGACATTATGCTATGTGCTATCATCTTGTTTTACAAATATCTTATTTGATCCTCACAACAATCCAGCAAAGTAGGTATTATTATTATGCCCAATTTTACAATTGAAGAAATTAAGTAAAATATTGCCCAGGGGAAAAAACTAGTAAGCATCTGAAGTTGTATTTAAACTCAAATTTTAGTAGGTGTTATTATTGTCTCCATTTTACAGTTAAGGAAACTGAGGTAAACAGAGGTTAAATGATTTGTCCAAGTTCACACAGCTAGTAAATACCTAAAACTAGATCTAAACTCAGGTCCTCCTGACTCCTGGTCCAATACTTTATCTGCTGTGCCATCTAGCTGCCTCCCATCTATAATAAACTTTGGATTGGATCAGTTCTACAAAATATTTAATTGCTAAAATTACCAGCATCTCACAGCACACTAAAGAGATATCAGAACTGGCTTTCAGAAAGCAATATATATTTATTAAGTTAATGTTATAACAACAACAATACTTGGTATTTACAATACTTTAAAGCTTGTAAAATGCTTCATATATGTTACAGTGCAAGGGACAGAGGACTGAACCAGGAGTCAGATGTCCTGGGTTTAAATGGTGATTTTTCATCTGTGTGCTTTAGACAAGTCACTTAAACTCTCTGTATTACAATTTCATCCGTTAAAAAAAAATGGAGATTGGAATGGATCAGCAGTTTTCAAATTTGTTGGCCTCAGGACCCTTTTACATTCTTAAAAATTGTTGGAGACCTTAGAATCTTTTATTTATGTGAATTTTATCTTTCAATATCTGCTAGATTTGAAATTAAAACATTTTAGGATTGTTATGAAAGTAGTCTTGACTTCATAGTTCCCTGAATGAGTCTTGGACCAGACTTTGAGAACCCTTGGGTTAGATAAACTCTGAGGTCCTTTCCAGCTCTAAAGCTATTATCCTATGATCTCATATAGTTTCAAAGTGGAAAAAAAAAGTTGGAAAGGACAGTTTCCTTCCCTTTGAAAGTCATAGCATCATCTCTATTTCTAGATTAGTCTATGTAGTTTTGGATGGTTGCCTCAAAAAAAATTTGGCACTAAAGAAAATTGTGTAGAAAGAGACAATGTGTTAGGCAGTGAACTTCTCTAGAGATCCTTTCTCTTTGGCTAAGTGAACTAAATCTACTCTGCTGTTATTTTTTTGATTTTGTTCTTTATTTAACTAAGTGAGTTACTTATTATTCAGAAAGTAGAGAATACAAAACTAATAAAACCTCTTAGACTAGAGAAAGGGGATTAATTCACTTTCAAGTGATCTGGATTAACAATGGAACCTGCTTCTTTAAATACTCTTTACCTGAAGAGGTTGGTGTAGTAAATTCAAATTTCTGTGTCCTTTCTTGTTGAGAGAGTGAGAAGAGATGAATCTTGTAAATTACTCTCATCCAGATCTCCATATCCAGCCCCATATTACATCCTGAGCTCCATGTCCACATCACCAATTATCTACTGGACATTTAAAACTCAAGATTCCCAAGACATCTTCAGTTCAACATATCTGAAATAGAACTCATCTTTCTCCCAAGACATATCCCTCTTTCTAAGTTCCCAACTTTTCCCAACGATCATCCTTCTTGTTATTAATCCTGATTTATAAATCTAGTCATTCTCAATTTCTCACTCTTCATCACATTCTTCCAGGGCCAAGTATTGTTGTGTGTCTATAATCTCTTTCAAATTCATTCCCTTGTTTCAACCCAGAGAGTCACCCCCCTTTCCATCTGGAGTGTGTAGCCTTCAAATTGGTTTTTTACTACCTTTAGTTTCTTCCTTCTCCAATCCATCCTCTACACAACTGCTAAAGGGAAATTTCTAAATCACATGGGTGACCTACTTCCAAACTTTTCTATTTGACCCCTAAAAGCCTGCATGGTTTGACTTCCAACCTGTTCTTCTAGGCTTATTATAGAATATTCTCCTGCATGCATGTTATAGTAAAAACCAACTTTTATATTCCTTGAATATAAGGTTTCAAATCTTATCTCTGCTTTTTTGCATAAGCTGTTCCCCTTGCCTGTATCCCTTTAAGACCCTTTTCATATGGTATAATTCAGTGATTAAAATAGAAAAAAATTTATTTTTTGTGTAAAAGAAAATATGTTAACCATCAAAGGAAGTAAGATGCCATTGCTGTAACAGATGCACATTTTGATATCTAAAAGGATTAGGAAAATGGTTTTATTTTAATAAAAACTGCTAACATATGTATATGAAGAAACAGATTTCAGGGTATTTGAATAATTTTAGATGCTATGGCATAAATAAAAAACTCAAATCACTTTGTAAATGATGTAGAATGATACTTACTTGTGTATGAACAATTTGATGTTTTTTAAAGAGGCAGAAAAAGTATATTTATTTGTTAGAAACTGAGGAAATATGAGTATAACAATTTCAAGGACACCAAAGGATATATTGGACAATGTTGAAGAAGTTAGACTTTCAAGACATTACGGTATGCTAGTGCATTTGAGCAATTGTTTTATGACTAAAAAAAAGGATATTTTGAGTATGAATTATGATTTTAAAAGTACTATTGAATGAATGTTGAAAACTATCTTTACATATATTTGAAAAAACTAAAATTCTATGAAAAAAGACTATTGATTTGAAATGGAAATTTTTGGAAGTAGTAACTTTTTAAATGAAAGGTGGATCCCTGAGATCTCATCTCAATTCACTTAAGTAGATGGTTATTGAACTAGAAAACTGATGAACAATCTGACATAGAAACTTTGGAGGAAGAACTGAACTTGTAGCAAGGGGAGTAAAAACTGTTCTTCTGGACCTGTACGTGTTAGAAGTGCTTAGCAGCCTAAAGTTTCAGCTTAGTCATTCCTGATTGGTCACAAAGGAAATTGACTTCATTGGCCAAGAGCTTCAGTTATACCTTATTGATCTTCAACATCATTCGAATTGGAGAGAGGTGAAGTTTTTCATAAGGACCTGTTGCTCTCTGCTGCCCACATCGGGTTTGAACAGGAAAAATAGAGGAAACTTTGCAGTTTGAGAGCCTTAGCAAAGCTGGCTAGATTTGTTTGCCTGGTTTATATAATCAATCTGAGTTGTGCGGTTGTAAACTCTGCTCTGATTGGATAATGCAATGTCCAAATGAGAGATGAGGGTTTTACTCATGATGAATAAAAAGTACTCAAGATGAAGATTGAGAACCAACAGTCAAGCCCTGAGCACGATGTGTGGTGCTGATGCTGCTGAATGGATGAAAAATATTCAGACATGCAGCCCAGTGTCTAAGTTGCCCTAACCATATAGGTTTTCTTCCATTATATACTTTCCTACTATGTCATTATAAACACATAATAGATGGAGAGACAGGACTTGAGAAGTTGGGTTACATGCACAAAATCACATAGAGAATAGAACACTTCAATTTACAATCAGGTACTGTGACTCAAGTTCATTAGTTTTTTACTATTATAACATGAGCAATACCATACACAGTCACTTGTCCAGTCCCATAGCTGTCTCACCGGTATTTATCTGGTGCTTAGTAAGTGATTATTCGAGTCAATTAAATGCATCTTAAGATGACGACAGATTTTCTGACTGCTCTCTCACACTGCAGACAAACTGAGTTTGTAGTTCACAAGCTCTCCTTATTTTTTAATCAAAGTTATTGCTAGCAAATACCTTTCTTTCCCTAGCTTGTACTTGTATAGTTGACTTTGTTCTCATCAAAGCATAGAACTTTATATTTACCAATGTATAATTTCATTGTATTTGAATTTATCCATCATTCTTAATAACTCATGATTTTAGAGTTGACAGAGATCTTAAGAATCAACTAATCTTGGGCACCTAGATCAATAAAACACTGGCTCTGAAGTCAGGAGGACCTGAGTTCAAATCCTGCCTTAGACACTTAATACTTCCTACCTCTGTGACCCAGGAAAGTCACTTAAGCCCAATTGCCTCAACACAAATAAAAACAAAAAAAAACACAAGCAAATAAAAAAAACCCTAAGAATCAACAATTCTAATCTCCATATTTTGCAGAAGAAGAAAATGAGGTGAAGAGAAATTAAAGAATTTGTCCGAAGTCAGATGGATAATAAATAGCCAACCTAGAGTTCAGGCCAAATTCTAGGATTCTAAATCCAATACACTTTTGATTGTATCACATGCCTGCTGCTATCATTTTTGGACATGTCTGTCATCTAACATGTTATTTAATTCTTACCAACTTGGTTCTGTCTATACATTTTATAAGCATGTCATTTATACCTTCACTGAGAAAAAAAAGTCAACTACTGCAGGACCAATGCCAGATTTTTGAGGTGTTCTCCTACAGAACATGCTCCAAAGAGCAATTGATCTTGCTATTTATGACTTCTCTTTGAGTTCAGTCATTATGATCCAGTTACCCTAATCAAGGAAGTAAGAGTTAGTTACAGGGTCATTTGCAACCAGAGAGAGAACTATGGAGACTGAATGTGGATCAAAGCATAGTATTTTCACCTTGTTTTTTATTATTGTTTGCTAGTTGATTTTCCTTTTTGATCTGATTTTTCTTATTCAGTATAATGAATATGGAAATATGTTTAGAAGAACTGCACATGTTTAACCTATGTTGGATTGCTTGCTGTCTTAGGGAAGGGAAGTGGGGAGAGAGGGAAAAAATTTGGAATACAAGGTTTTGCAAAGTTGAAAACTATCTTTACCTGTATTTGGAAAAATCAAATACTATCAAAACTTAAAAAAAGAGTTTGTCACAGGAATACCTTGTCTTTGTTGAAATTAACTAGAGGTATAGTCTATTGTGCATTAAGAAAGCAGGCTTGACTTTGACCCAGCAGTGTTTCTACTTGGCTTTATATCCCAAAGAGATCTTAAAGGAGGGAAAGGGATTCATATATGCAAAAATGTTTGTGGCAGCCCCTTTTTAGTGGCAAGAAACTGGATGCCTGTCAGTTGGGGAATGGCTGAATAAATTATGGTATATGAATGTTATAGAATATTATTGTTCTGTAAGAAACGACCAGCAGGATGATTTCAGAGAGGCCTGAAGAGACTTGCATGAACTGATGCTGAGTGAAACGAGCAGAACCAGATCATTATACACAGCAACAAGAAGACTATAGATGATCATTTCTGATGGACATAGTTCTCTTCAACAATGAAATGATCCAAACCAGTTCCAATTGTTCAGCGATGAAAAGACCCATCTACACCCAGAGAGAAACCCATGGGAACTGAGTGTAGACCACAACATAGCGTTCTCACTCTCTTTGTTGTTGTTTGCTTGCATTTTGTTTTCTTTCTCAGTTTTTTCTTCCTTTTTGATGCAATTTTTCTTGTGTAGCAAGACAACTGTATAAATATGTATAGATATACTGGATCTAGCATATATTTTAACATATTTAACATGTATTGGACTACCTGCCATCTAAGGGAGGGGGTGGGGGAAAGGAGGGAATAATTTGGAACAGAAGTGATACTTTGCAAGCATCAATGTTGAAAAATTATCCATGCATGTTTTGTAAACAAAAAGCTTTAATAAAAAGAAAAAAACAACAACAACACACACAAAAGAAAGCAGGCTTGAGAAAGGTTTAGTAAATATAGATGAACTCACTGAGTAATTCAAGTATGTGTCTTGGCTCCTGGAATTTCATTTATTACTTTCATGTTATTTAAAGTGAATTAGAATTATATCAGATCATTATGTCTACTGTCTAATATCTTTTTTTGCTCATTTGATTAACAAATGAACCATTGTAAAAAATACAATGAGAAGCATCTTCTGGAAAAACAAATACACATCTGCTATTATGACTTTAATAACATAAGAGATAAGTCAGGTAACTCTATCCCATCAGCTATGCTGTCAATCCTGGTAAATACAGCACCAGTGACAGCTGTCATCTAGCCAATATTGTCATTCAGCCAATAAAGAGGTCTTTGGAGAACAATGTAAAGGGAAGGAGGCAGACTGGAATTTCCCAAATTACCCAGCTAAATGTATCTATACTAGAGGGAACATAATATTTTTCTTGAAAACCACTTAAGTTGCTCCTGTACAGTTTTTTTTGTTCTTAAAGGCAAGCTACTCATCAAAATAATGGTTTTTGGTCACTTTTTCTCTAAGAATAGTATTTTCAAAAGAAAACAAATTTATCATTTTGATTAACTTATCACTATTATTTGTCCATGTATACATGGCCAAAGAAATGAAGCAGCATGGTGTTACACATGGCCAAAGCAATAGACAGAGTAAGAAAAACCTGGGTTCAAAACCCATTCCAGATACTCAGTAATTTTCTAATTCTGGGCAAGTCATTTAAACTCTCTGAAGCTCATTTTCCTCATCTACACAAAGAACAAGTTAGACTGTATGACCTCTAAGATCCTTTCTATGATCTTAGGTTTCTAAGAAGTGGGCTGAAGTCGGATGAATAAAGGAAGTCATTATTCTAGTTATGGTAGATCAGGCCCACTTCACATTAAGACTGTGCAAAAAGTATCTCCAGTTTTCTTGGTATTTCTATTTTGTGGTTACAACAAAGTTGATAATTGTTAAATATTTCACATATGTAATGATTTTGATATTATGCTCAAATATAAGTATAATAATTAAATATTAATTTATTTTACATTATTGAATTAGAGGCTCTTGAATTTGTGCAAAATAATTCTATAGCTGCAGATCTAAAAAACTTAAAAAAGAAAGGTCCAAAATATTAACCCTCAGAACAATCATCTCTTTCTAAATACATCTAAGTATGCACCAAAGCATCAAAATAAGGTATTCAAATAGTTAACAGTTGCATCACTGGTAAATATGAGCATAAAAGTCATAAGATTTCTAAATGACTGTTAGTAAGACTGCGTTAAAAGTCTAGCCTTTCATAAGAGACAAAGTAAAATAGGATGTTGTTTTCCAGAAACAAAGTCTTAGTCTGAGAAAATAAATATGGCATTATCTTTTTAGATAGAGAAACAAAGTTTCAGGGCTATCCAAAATATAGGACAAAACTAAGATTTCTTTGTAAACTCTTATTATCCTGAATTGAGCTGCCCACAAAATGTAGGAAGTTGGACTAAATGATCTTTAGGGTTTCTTATAATTCTAAGATTCTGTGAGCAATATCACATCAGGTCACTTTTGTTCAATCTCACAGTTGCCTCACCATTCTTAGCACTGAGAGTTTCTTTATTTCTCAATTTCTTCAGTTAATTTCCCAAGTCTTTTATCTTTAACTATTCTCTCCAATCCTACTGTTTTCATTGGGTCTCACCAATGTTTAGTTTAATATATGTACATATGGAACATCCCTCACAAAAACTCTGAGATTGCAATTTTTCCACCTTGGGAAGAAAGAAAACTAACACAAGATCAAGACTGGAGGGCAAGGGTCCCAGAAAAGCTATTTAGAGGATCTCCATAAAAGAGAAGGTAAGACAGAAGTGATGTGGTCAGGATTCTCCCTCAACACATACACACACACACACACACACACACACACACACACACACAGAGTAGCAGTGGGGCAGTGACATCTATAGAAAAGACCACAAGAGTTCCCTCTTTAACGGCTAAGTGGAGAATTATATTACTAAATATGGGACTACCCTGGGGGCCACCTAGATGAGGATGCTCTTGAAGGCAAGGCTGGGATCTCAAAGACATCTCTAGCCCATTGTAAGACAGGTTTTTGAGGGAGTTGGGATTTTTTGGGGGGAGGGGGTTATTTTCTAACCTTTAATATAACTACAAGTTATTCCATCATTATATTTTCAAGAGCAGAATTAGTACAAATTCAACTCATTTTAAAATCAACCTTATTGGACTCAAGTCTAAACTACTGTCTGAGAGTTACACTAAACACAGCACATATATTTTCCCTTGCGGTTGAAGACTTGTTATTTCACTGGAGAATTTCTTATGCAAAAGAGGAAATTGCCTCTACCAACAAAAATCCTATTCTTTTCTACAAGTTATACTTTCCTGGGGGTACCAAGAGATTAATGAACTTGCCTAGGCCACCTAGCCAATATATCTATATCCAGATCATCTTGAGTTTGAGACAAGCTCTCTATGCATTAGGTAGTCGTACACTTTCTCACTCTCTCTGTCTCTCTCTGTCTCTCTCTGTCTCTGGCTCTGGCTCTCTGGCTCTCTATTTCTCTCTGTCTCTCTGTCATCTCTCTCTGTCTCTCTCTCTCCCCTCCCTCAATAAATGATGGTTTTAAGACACCCTTAGAATTGTGATGATGCTGCTGCAGTAACTTGCCCTGTAAATGAATTTAACTGAAGAATATATTCAATAATTACAATAATAGATCATAATTCATAGGAATGTAAGATTTAGAATTGATTGAAACAGAGATGAATTGACATGGCTCCGAAAGTCCCTAAACTTAACAGGACTGATCTAAGATCACATCAACAAAGAGAAGTAGAATAAAATCTGCATATATACTGGCACTTTACAATTTACAAATGTGTTTTACATAACTTTTCTCAACTGTATTTTAGTAGTTTTATTAGATAGGTAGCATCTGTCATGTTCCTATAACCAATGAGGTTCAGAGAACTGATGTGACTGGTCCAGGAGCTCTCAGCTAGTATGTGACAAAGTCAGGACTCAAATTAGTTTCTCCAAATCCAGTGCAGTATATCTATACCACATCATCTTCCTAGAGAATTACATTATTCCTAAAGCCCACATATTGAGGGTCATTATAAATGAAACACATCTTCAAAGTATCAAGGCTATGCTAGCTTTACACACAAAAAATGAGAAAACATCAAGGCAGGATTTGAAATTTATGACTTTCTATTTCTATCTCATTTGATATTCATCACCATCCTGTGAGGTAAATGCTGTTATTACTCCTATTTGACAAGTGAGGAAACTGAGGCACACAGTGATTAAATGACTTGCTTAGGGTCACAGAGTTCATAAGTGTCTGATATATTCCTGATTCCAAGTACAATACTATAATCACCAAATTGCCTGCAGAAATCATGGTCTAGTCCAAAATAATAATATTTAAAAATTCCAATCTTTAATATCTCCCCATCTTCTAGCTCTTTCCTATTTCCTACAAACATGTCTATGTCTTCTCCACCCTTAAAAAATGCTTGCTTGATTCTGGCATCCCTGATATATTTCTCATCACTTTCTCAGCTAAATTCCTTAAAAATACATTTTCAATCAGTGCCTCTACTTCCCTTCCTCTCATTCTTTTCTAAACTATGTGCAATCTGACTTCCAATCTCTTCATCTGAATGTGCTCTCCCCAAAGTCACCATTAACTCTCACAGCCAAATCTGAAGGCTTTTCTCTGCCCTGATTCCTCCTGACCTTCTTTAGCCTTTAGCATTGTTAATGCCCCTCTTCTCCCAGATGCTTTCTCCTCTCAAAGTTTTCTGATACTTCCCCTTTGCTAGTACACCTCTCTCGACAACTCACTTATTCTTTGGCGGTTCTTCATTCAGGTCACACTCCCTAAGTGTGAGAGGTCCTCAAAGTGCTGTACTTGACCGCTTCCTCTTCTCCCTCTATACTAAGTTATTTGATGATTTTATCAGCTCCTATGGATTCAATTTTCATCTCTATGGAAATGATTCCTATATGTATACATTATACATATATGCATGTGTGTATGTATATATAGATATTTACTGTTAGCTTTGGCAGTAAGAAGAAAGAGATAAAAGGAATTACAGTAGGTAATGAGGAAACCAAATAATCACTCTTTGCAGATGACATGATGATATATGTAGAGAACCCTAAAGACTCAACTAAAAAACTACTAGAAACAATTCATAACTTTAGCAAAGTTGCAGGATACAAAATAAATCCACATAAATCATCAGCATTTTTATATATTACCAATAAAGTTCAGCAGCAAGAGATATAAAAAGAAATTCCATTCAAAATAACTATTGATAGTATAAAATATTTGGGAATTTATCTGCCAAGGGATAGTCAGGAACTATATGAACTAAACTACAAAACACTTCCCACACAAATAAAATCAGACCTAGTCAATTGGAAAAACTTAAAATGCTCATGGGTAGGCCGAGCGAATATAATAAAAATGACAATATTACCCAAACTAATTTACTTATTTAGTGCCATACCAATCAAACTCCCAAGAAATTATCTTACAGATCTAGAAAAAATAGTAGCAAAGTTCATTTGGAAAAACAAAAGGTCAAGAATTTCAAGGGGATTAATGAAAAAAAAAGGCTGACGATGGTGGACTTGCTGTACGAGATCTAAAACTATATTACAAAGTAGTGGTCATCAAAACCATTTGGTACTGGCTAAGAAATAGAGTAGTCGATCAGTGGCATAGGATAGAATCACAAGACAAACTAGGCAATAACTATAGCAATTTAGTCTTTGATAAACCCAAAGACCCCAGCTTTTGGGATAAGTACTCACTATTTGACAAAAACTGCTGGGAAAACTGGAAACTAGTGTGGAAGAAATTAGGGCTTGACCCACATCTAATACCACATACCAAGATAAGATCTAAATGGGTTCATGATCTGGATATAAAGAGTGATACTATAAGTAAATTAGAGGAATGTAATATAGTTTACCTCTCAGACCTATGGAGATGGAATAAATTTATGTCCAAAGAAGAACTGGAACTCTTAATTGAAAACCAGATAGATAACTTTGACTATATTAAGTTAAAAAGTTTTTGTACAAACAAAATCAATGCAGACAAGATTAGGAGGGAAGCAATAAATTGGGAAATCATCTTTACATTTAAGGGTTCTGATAAAGGTCTCATCTCTAAAATATATAGAGAATTGTCTCATATTTATAAAAATTCAAGCCATTCTCCAATCAATAAATGGTCAAAGGATATGAAAAGACAATTTTCAGAGGATGAAATTAAAACTATTTATAGTCATATGAAAAGGTGGTCCAAATCACTATTGATCAGAGAAATGCAAATCAAGACAACCCTGAGGTACCACTTCACACCTGTCAGATTGGCTAAAATGACAGGAAAAGTTAATGATGAATGTTGGAGGGGATGTGGGAGGGCTGGGACACTGATGCATTGTTGGTGGAGCTGTGAACAGATACAGCCATTCTGGAGAACAATTTGGAGCTACGCTCAAAAAGTTATCAAACTGTGCATACCCTTTGACCCAGCAGCATTTCTATTGGGCTTATATCCCAAAGAAATCATAAAGGAAGGAAAGGGCCCCACATGTGCAAGAATGTTTGTGGCAGCCCTTTTTGTAGTGGCTAGAAACTGGAAATTGAAGGATGCCCTTCAATTGGAGAATGGCTGAATAAATTGTGGTATATGAATATTATGGAATATTATTGTTCTGTGAGGAATGACCAGCAAGATGATTTCAGAGAGGCTTGGAGAGACTTACATGAACTGACACTGAGTGAAATGAGCAGAACCAGGAGATCATTATACACGGCAACAACAGTAGTATATGACGATCAATTCTGATGGATGTGGCTCTCTTCAACAATGAAATGTTTCAAACCACCTCCAACTGTTCACTGAAGAAAGCCATATACACCCAGAAAGAGGGACGTGAAATGTGGACCACAACATAACATTCTCATACTCCTTGATTGATGTTTGCTTACATTGTGTTTCCTTTATCTGATATATCATTTGTGTAGATAAGATTTTTCTTGCACAACAATGATAAGTGTGGAAATATGTATATATATATTTGATTTGCCAATATTTTAACATAATTAACATGTAGTGGATATCCTGCCATCTAGGGGAGGGGCGGGGAGTTGGGGGGAAAAATTTGTAACAGAAAGCTATGTAAGGGTTATTGTTGAAGAATTATCCACACATATGTTATGCAAATAAAATTTAAAAATATATATAGATATAGATATTTACACACATATACATACAGATATATGTATCTACATGTAAACCCATATACATGTATCTATGAATATAAATATACATCTATACACATGTATCTATACTTATAATCTATATACCGATACACATGTATCTATAACTATATATACACTATATACATGTATCCATACATATAATCTGTACACCTCTATACATTTTTCCCTGTGTATATATAAGTACACCTATATACTTGTATCTGTACATATTACCTGTATACCTCTATGGAAATATCCATGCATATAGCTTGTACATCTCTATGCACATATCCATACATATTACCTGTACACCTGTATGCATATATCTGTGCATATAACCTGTACATTTCTATATATGTACCCATACATATAACCTGTGTACCTCTGTGTACCTCAGTGCATAAAACCTGTACATGTCTATGTATATATCTGTGCATAAAATCTGTATACCCATATGGATATATCTGTGCATATAATCTGTATAGCTATATACATATATCTATATCTATATCTCTCTCTATATATGTATACCTATATCTGTACATACCTATAAATATGTATGTGTATATATATATGTACATATATATATATATTTATCCAAACTTTCTCCAGATCTTGTTATTTCTGCCTTTACATTTTCTCTCCACAGCCTCCACCTTGATTTAGAAGCTTATCACCCATGCCTTCTGGTCTGTATCTCTTCCTCAAGTTTCTCCTCATTCTGCTCAGCTGCCAAAGTGATCTTCCTAAAGTGTAGTTATGACCATGACATTTCACTACCTAATATACTCCAAAGACTCACTATTCCTTCCAGGTCAAATAGAAATCCTTTGTTCAGATTTGAAAGTCCTTCATTATATTATTCCTTACCCTATCCTCCCCTCCACATACCCCATGATCCAACAATACTGACTTTTATGCTGTTCCTCACACTCCAGTTTCAAATCCCATGCCTTTTCTCCTGGCTGTCCCCCTGATATTAAGTACATGGTAGGTACTTAATAAATGCTTGCTTACATTCCCTTTCTTTCCTCCATCACACTTTTTCTCCTAGGATTTCAATGTGAGATTTGTGGCTAGCTCTAAAAGTCCTCTCTTATATAGGAGCACAGTTAGCTTTGATCATTACATTATCAATTAAAAGGAAAATTAAGGAACTAAGTTCCTAATACTGACTTCCAGTGAGGCCTATAATTTGTTTCATTCTTGCTGCTGAGCCAAAATGAGCATGGATGGCCCTAAAGTTTTTAAGGCCAAGTTTAAGTCATTCAAAGGAAAATGAAGAATTGGTGCCTGAATGATGATCACCCAAAAAGTACAAGGTTATCCAGCTAATAAGAGCATGCAAACCCCAGGCCAGCTATTATGGGCTTTGTGCCATCATTAAAATCTTGCCACTAACTCTTCTGTGTCAAGAAAGGACTCCTTTAAGTTAGGTTTCCTTCGTAGACCCAAACCAAATGGTCCAAGAGTAGGGCTGGAGCATTGGTTTATAGCTGCAGGTTACATTTTAATTTCTTTACACATACATTCATGTCCTCTTGACATCCTGGTATTCTCTTCAAGATTTATTTTTTGATTTTCTTAAAAATAGTATCATTGGTTATGGCCCTAAGTTTAATTAAAAATGTGATCCCTTCCTCCAAAAGAATATTGTATAATACTTACTTAACAATCTGAAACAGATGCAAGGGAAAACAGACTTTTTCAGGAAGGACTCCTTCTGGACCACTGTCCAAGAGCCACAACTCAGACATAAATATGCCATGATGTCTTAAACTGGTGTCATTAGGGTTATGCAGCACTTTCCAAATTGTCCTTAACAAAAGATTGCTAATTTCTCCCTAATAACTTTCTACTGCCAAAAGACAAGGGAAAGATGGGATAAGTGATGATTAAAAGTATTTATATGATCCTTTGCAGCTACAAATATATATATTATATACATTGCATGTATATTTGTACACATTTTATTAAGAAATAGAGATATTTCTAATCAGATTATTTTGGCTCTTTGTAATTATTAGGGGCAGCTAAGTGGTACAGTAGATAGTGTGCTGAGTTTAGAATCAGGAAGATTCATCTTCATGAGTTCAAATCTGGCCTCAGAAAATTACTGCTGTGTAACCTGGGCAAGTCACTTCATTCAGATTGCCTCAGTTTTCTCATCTGTAAAATGAGCCATAGAAGGAAATGGCAAACCAGTCCAGTACCTTTGCCAAGAAAAAACCCATATGGGGTCATAAAGACTCAAATAAAAAAACAGTTGGACAACAACTACTAGTGATTCTGCAGATTGTAAGTCAGTCATCTCCATCACTGTTACCCCAGTTACTTCATTACATTGATTTCTTCTTACTATATATTAGCCTATTTGAAAACTTTTATCATTTTTTTTTCCTTTTGGGAAAGTATTATTTATTTTTTTAATTAATACTTTTTATTTGCAAAACATATGTATGGGTAATTCCTAAACATTAACCCTTACAAAGCTTTCTGTTACAAATTTTCTCCCCTACTCCCCACCCCTCTCCTAGATAGCAGGATGTCCACTACATGATAATTATGTTAGAATACTTAAGAAATCGAATATATGTATAGTTATTGCCACACATCATTTTTTTTGTTCAGGAGAAATCGTATCTACAAGACAGAATAGTCCGATAAAGGAAATACAATGCAAGCAAACATCAATAGAGAACATGAAAATGTTATGTTGTGGTCCACATTTCACATCCCTCTCTCTGGGTCTACATGGCTTTCTTCACTGAACAATTGGAACTGGTTTGAAGCATTTCATTGTTGAAGAGAGTCATGTCCCTTAGAACTGATCCTCATATAGTATTGTTGCCGTGTACAATGATCTCCTGGTTCTGCTCGTTTCACTCAGCATCAGTTCATGCAAGTCTCTCCAGGCCTCTATGAAATCGTCCTGATGGTCGTTTCTTACAGAACAATAATATTCCATAACATTCATATACCATAATTTATTCAGCCACTCTCCAATTGATGGGCATCCATTCAGTTTCCAGTTTCTAGCCACTACAAAAAGAGCTGCCACAAACATTCTTGCACATGTGGGGCCCTTTCATTCTTTTATGATTTCTTTGGGATATAAGCCCAATAGAAATGCTGCTTGGGTCAAAGGGTATGCATAGTTTGATAACTTTTTGAGCATAGCTCCAAATTGCTCTCCCAGAATGGTTGGATCCGTTCACAGCTCCACCAACAATGCATCAGTGTCCCAGTCTTCCCACATCCCCTCCAACATTCATTGTTATCTTTTCCTGTCATTTTAGCCAATCTGACAGGTGTGTAGTGGTACCTCAGGGTTGTCTTAATTTGCATTTCTCTGATCAATAGTGATTTGGAGCAACTTTTCATATGATTATAAATAGTTTTAATTTCATCATCTGAAAATTGTCTGTTCATATCCTTTGACCATTTATCAATTGGAGAATGGCTTGAATTCTTATAAATGTGAGACAATTCTCTATATATCTTAGAGATGAGACCTTTATCAGAACCCTTAAATGTAAAGGTGATTTCCCAATTTGATGCTTCCCTTCTAATCTTGTCTGCATTAGTTTTGTTTCTAAAGAAACTTTTTAACTTAATATAATCAAAACTATCTATCTGGTGTTTAATTAAGATTTCCAGATCTTCTTTGGACATAAATTTATTCCATCTCCACAGGTCTGAGAGGTAAACTATCCTATGTTCCTCTAATTTGGTTATAATATCACTCTTTATATCTAGATCATGAACCCATTGAGATCTTATCTTGGTGTGCAGTGTTAGGTGTGGGTCCAGCCTTAATTTCTTCCACACTAGTTTCCAATTTTCCCAGCAGTTTTTGCCGAATAGTGAGTACTTATCCCAAAAGCTGGGGTCTTTGGGTTTATCAAACACTAAATTGCTAATGTTATTACCTAGCTTGTCCTGATATCCTATTCTATGCCAATGATCGACTGCCCTATTTCTCAGCCAGTACAAAATGGTTTTGATGACCCCTGCTTTATAATATAGATTTAGATCTGGTACAGCAAGGCCACCTTCATCTGTCTTTTTTTTCATCAATTCCCTTGAAATCCTTGACCTTTTGTTCTTCCAAATGAACTTTGCTACTATTTTTTCTAGATCTGTAAAATAATTTCTTGGGAGTTTGATTGGTATGGCACTAAATAAGTAAATTAGTTTGGGTAGTATTGTCATTTTTATTATATTAGCTCGGCCTACACATGAGCACTTAATGTTTTTCCGAAAATTTTTATCATTGCCATCAAAACAAAATCAAGATAGCAAACTAGCCAAAAGCTGAACTCAAAGTTATCAAGGATATCCCAATGCCAAATCTAGTTCATATCAGTCAACTCCTTGCTAACAAAAGCTAGTATGGAATGGGCATTTACATCCATGCTGAACAGTTGATCAGAAACAAACAGCAGCCTAATCTTCCAACTTTGTCTGATTCACATCGTGAAATCTTTAAAATTCTAAAAGATCCTAGGTAATTTTAACGAAAAAAGTGTGATTTTTCAACATCAACAAATTCTCTTACCTACTGTTTTCTATGTCTCTGCAAAGCTCTATTCCTTCACTGTACAGATATCCCACTCTACAAGTTATAAGATGCAATTTCACTACTACTAATTTTATAAATTTGGCAATATTTGATATAGTATACATTTTTATACATGCGATGTTGCATATATGTTGGCACAAGTTTATACATCAATTCCTTTACTACTACTACTACTACTACTGCTACTACTACTACTACTACTACAGCTACTATTATTATTATTACTACTACTACTACTACTACTACCACCACTACCATTACTACTAATACTGCTATTGATGTTCAATCATTCACTTGTGCCCAACCTACTACTACTACTACTACTACTACTACTACTACTACTACTACTA
>JAJPUD010002929.1:191180-206529 GCA_023553655.1 Myrmecobius fasciatus
ACTACTACTACTACTACTACTACTACTACTACTACTACTACTATTACTACTATTACTACTACTACCACCACCATTACCACTGTAAGGATGATGATAAAGATGACTCTTACTACCTAAAATAGGTTGAATGATAAGATCTGCTTCCCAGAGTTGTCCTGAAGATCAAATGAGATATTTGGGAAGTGCTTAGCACAGTGTCTGCAAGTGTTATATAAATAAGAGTTATGATCATTTTTATTTTAACATTTATACAGCACTACTATGTATCAGGCAGTATTCCATGCCCTTCAAAATTATCTCATTTAATCCTCACAATATTTCTAAAAGGTAGTATTTACAGATGACAAAATGGAGGCAAATGGACTTGCCCAGAGTCATACAACTTATAAGTGTTCAAAACAGATTTGAACTAAGGTTTTCCTAACTCCAAGAGCAATACTTTATCCATTATACCCCCACCTGCTTCTCACTCTATTGTTACTGACATTCAGAAGACTTTAGTAATGGGAATACATCTTCAATTTTTTTAACATAAGAGAAAAAATATACTATTTGTCTTTATAGGAAGGCTTTCCCCCCTAGACAGGTTTTCATTGGTATAGAGGTTTCCTGGTGAAAAACTTTCTCTACCAAAGCAACACCTTCATTGTAACTTAGAGTCCTAGAGGGGCTCTTGGGGTACTCCAGACTCCCAGACCAGTTCTTGTTCCTTTCACTAGTGAACCAACTTTATATAATGGGGACTATAGCTCTAAAGGATTATAAAGTCTTCCCCCTAGAGAAGGGATGATCTCAGACTCAGAAGACCTTGACTTGAGAGCTGGCTCCCTGATATTTGCAAGGTGTTTAATCTGAGACAAGTCAGTTTAATCTGAAACTCCATGAGCCTCAAGTTCATCATTTATAAAAATGGGTACAATAATATTTGTATCCTCTGCCTCACAGGACTGTTGTGAGAAATGTGTTCTTTCAGTCTCAGAATGCCATAGAAATGAGTGCTTTGAAAAATCCTGAAAGTCTACTTTATTATATTTAGTCAGTCAGTCAATAAATGTTTATTAAATGCCAAGTATGTACCAGGCACCATGCTAGGGGCTGGGAATACAAAAATAAAAGACACCACCCCTGCCCCAGTTCTACTATCCATTTCTCTAAGAGGTAGTATGGGACAGTGTGTGGAGGACCTCTCTCCCAGCTGGAAGAACCCGGGTTCAAATACCAGATTTGATACATACTAGCTGTGTAATCAAATCATATGATATCCCCAGGAACACTAAGCAACCTGCTAAGACTATAAGTTACAGATCAGTAGCTGATCCATATTGATGAAAGGAGTTTTCAAACAGGGAATTGCCTTCATCAATGAAATTATAAGCTTAGACCCAAATCGATGTATCTATAAAGACATGACTTGAGAAATATTCTTAGAAAGCTATTATGGATGCAAATTAAGACAACTCTGAGATACCACTACACACCTGTCAGATTAGCTAAAATGACAGGAAATGATAATGATAACTGTTGGAGGGGATGTGGGAAAACTGGGACACTGATACACTGTTGGTGGAACTGTGAATGGATCCAACCATTCTGGAGAGCAATTTGGAGCTATGCTCAAAAAATTATCAAACTGTGCATACCCTTTGACCCAGCAGTGTTTCTACTGGGCCTATATCTCAAAGAGATCTTAAGGGAGGGAAAGGGACCCACATGTGCAAAAATGTTTGTGGCAGCCCTTTTTGTAGTGGCAAGAACCTGGAAATTGAAAAGATGCCCATCAATTGGAGAATGGCTGAATAAATTATGGTATATGAATGTTATGGAATATTATTGTTCTGTAAGAAACGACCAACAGGAGGATTTCAGAGAGGACTGGAGAGACTTGCATGAACTGATGCTGAGTGAAATCAGCAGAACCAGGAGAACATTATACACAGCAACAAGACTATACGATGATCAATTTTGATGGACATGGTTCTCTTCAACAATGATGTGATTCAAACCAGTTGTTCTGCGATGAAGATAGTCATATACATCCAGAGAGAGGCCTGTGGGAACTGAGAGTGAACCACAACACAGCATTTTAACGCTTTCTGTGAATATTTCCATGCATTTTGTTTTCCTTCTTAGGTTGTTTTTTTTCTTCTTCTCTTTCTAGATCTGATGTTTCTTGTGCAGTAAGATAACTGTATAGATATGTATACATGTATTGTATTTGTCATATAATTTATCCCATTTAGCATGTATTAGATTACCTGTCATCTAGGGGTGGGGGTGGGGGGAAGGAAAGGAAAAGCTTGGGAAAAAATAGTTTTTGCAAAGGTCAATGTTGAAAGGTCACTCATGTTTTGTAAATAAAAAGCTTTATATAAAAAAAGAAATAAAAAATAGAAAAAAAGAAAGCTATTATGGAACTTAACATATGCTTTTGTATCACAATTAAAATATTGAGACTTTTTCTTAATATCTGTTTTCTTAAAAAAAAAACGAGAATAACAGGTTTCAAAGTAATTTATTAAATTGAGCAATTCTTCACCAGAAATCTTTATTTGAAACATTTTTCCCCAGAAAGGTCACTACAAAGAAATTATCTAATACGTAAAAACCTTTCAGTTCCATATGTAATTGGAAATTAAAACCATAACATGTGCTAATTAACTTTCCATAGACTATTACAGAAACTTTATAAGATTACAGTGTCTGGTCATTCTTAATTCTTTGTCTTACTGCTGTTCAAAATTTCCATACCTAAGGCTATGTCTGCATGATGCTGTATTCAATCAAAAAATATCAGTCAATTTAATAGAAAAAAAATGAGTAAAATCAATTTTCTGGTATTTGTATAGAAAAAAAAGCCAATTTTTCCATTTATATTGTAGCATACCTGATTTCTAGGATGAAAATTAAGGAACCCCATTTTGTAATTCTTGGTTAGAGAAAGGAGCTGCTAAAAGACTATGTAGGTAGGTACTCCATGGATTTAACAAGGAAGAATCTTCCCTGTCTTTGCATTATCACACTGATATGAAGGTAATTTTCCTTAACACAGATCTGACTATCAGTATACTCCAGTGGAACCCTAGTATCTTTAGTATTAAGAAAAAATAAACTCCTATGTTTAGCTTTTAAAGTCCTAGAGAGGAAGACAGAAAAGAGAGACAGAGATAGAGACAGACGGACAGACAGACAGAGACAGAGACAAAGACAGAGAGAGGCAGACAGAGAAAGAGGAGAGTAAGAGAGGAGCTACAGAAAAAGACAGAGACAGACAGAGACAGAAATGGAGAAGGACAAACAGAGACTGAAAGAAACAGAGAGAGGCAGAGACAGGGAAGAGAGACAGAGGAAGACAGAGAGACAGAGACAAAGGAAAGACAGACTGACAGAGACAGAGAGGGGGGAAGATAGAGAGAAGAGAGAAAGACAGAGGAAGAAAGAGGAAGACAGAAATAGAGACAAGGAAAAGACAAAGAAAGAGAGAGACAGACAGACCGACAGAGAGACAGAGAGACAGAGGGAGACAGAGAGAGACAGAGAGGAAGACAGAGAGATGGAGACAGAGAGAGAGAGAGGAAGACAGAGAGATGGAGACAAGGGAAAGACAGATAGAGACAGAAAAAGAGACAGAGACAGAGAGAGCAGAGACGGGGGGGGAAGATAGAGAGAGGAGAGAAAGACAGAGGAAGACAGAGAGACAGAGACAAAGAAAAGACAGATAGAGACAAAAAGAGAGACAGAGAGATATAGAGACAAAGAGAGACAGAGATAGAGACAGAGAGGGGGAGAGAAACAGAGAGGAAAAAGACAGAGAAAGACAGATAGGAGAGAGAGAGAGAAAGATAAGAAAGACAGAGATAGAAATAAAGATACACACAGAGAGAGACAGAGAGAAAAACAAAGAGAGAGACATGCACTTTTGGATATCTTGAGTTGGATGTCCTTTAGGCATTTTAAATTCTACTACAAGTTGCTAATATCAAGTAATGGAACTGATTTTCTTCCCATGAAAATATCCCCTCTTCTCAACTTTTCTACTACCAACCAGAGCACCATCATTCCCCCAGCCACCCAGGCTCATAACCTTGCTTTCTTAAGCCCTCTATCATATCCACCCCACATATCCAGGTTACTTTCTAGCACAGTAGATGGAGAAGTGGGCCTGGGATCAGTAAGACCTGAATTCAAATTCAGATTCAGACATTTGTGAGTTGTGCAATAATGAACAATTCACGTAATCTTTATTTGCCTCAGCATCTGCATCTCCAAAATGGGAACGATAATGGCATCTGGGGGCAGGTATGGTGCAGTAGATAGAACACCAGGCTTGAAATCAGGAAGATCTGAGTTCAAATCTGGATTCAGCCACTTACTAGTTATGTGGCTCTGGGCAAATCACAATCCCCATTTACCTCAGTTCTTCATCTGTCAAATGGGGACACCCTAGAGAAGAAAATGGCAAATCACTACAGTAACTTTAGCAAAAAAATAAAATAAAATAAAAAATAAAAAAACAAAACCCATGGACAAAAGTCCATGAGATCACCTAACTTCGATTTGCCTAATCCGTTGTAGAAAGAAAAGGCAAAGCACTCCAGTTTCTCTGCCGAGAAAATCCCATATGGGTTCATGAAGAGCCAAACATTACAGAATGACTAAAAATACAAGAGCAGCACCTATTTTGTTGTGAGAATCAAAGGGAAAAATAATTATAAAGCACTTGGTCTAGTACCTCATGCATAGTAAGTGCTATATAAATGTTAGCCTTCATCATTCAATCTGTTGTCAAGTCTTGCCATTTTTGCTTCACAAATTCTTATACCCATCCCATTCTTTTCCCCTCACATATCCACCACTGTCCCATAGACTTCTACCACTTTAACCTGAGCCACTGAGTAAACTTCTAATTTTTCTCTTTGCCTCAAATCTCTTCTAGCTCTAAGCAATCCCCACTCAGTTGCCAAAGAAATCTTCCTAAAATTCAGGTTTGACCATGTCAGTCCTTTTATTTAATCAATTCCAGTGACTCTCTCTTACTTTCAGGATTAACAGAAAGTCCCCTGTCATTTAGAGCACTTCCCAACTCAGCACTTTCTTACCTCTCTAACTTTGTAATTTACTTCTTTTCACTCTATGATGCACTTACACTGGACTATTTGCTGTACCTTATGAAAAAAACACTCCATCTCAGACGTGGCTCTTTTTAATGAGATGATTGAGGCAAATTCTAATGATCTTGTGATGTAGAGAGCCTTCTACGCCGAGAGCATTTTTGTTGTTGTTTGCTTGCATTTTGTTTTCTTCCTCGTTCTTTTCCTTTTTGATCTGATTTTTCTTACGCAGTATAATAATTGCAGAAATATGTATAGAAGAACTGCACATGTTTAACATATATTGGATTACTTGCCATCTAGGGGAGGGGATGGGGAGAAAGGGGAGAAATTTTGGAACAGAAGGTTTTGCAAGAGTCAGCATTGAAAAATTATCCATGCATATGTTTGAAAATAAAAACCTTTAATAAAAAAAGAAGAAAAACCACTCCATCTTTGTGTCTTTTGCACTATCTGCCCCCTATACCTACAACATTCTCCCTTTTTCACCTTTATATCCTGGCTTCCTTCAAGTCTCAGCCCAAATTCCACTTTCCTGATTTCTCTCCTCTCCCTTCCCTCTGAAATCACCTTTCTCTGCATAATATTTATCTTGTAGGCGCATAGTTTTTAAATGTTGTCTTTTCCTATTAGAATGGGAGGTCCTTGAGAATGGGCAGAAATCATGTTTTTGCTCTTCTTTGTATTCCCAGTATTTACCACAGTGCCTGGCACATAATAAATACTGAACAAAACATGTTGCTGATTGATTGTGATATGGGTTACATGGCCAAACAGTAGAGTTAGTCCATCAGTGCATATATTTTGGACAAATACTTCAGATGGACAGTGACAATGTTCAGAACTAAATATGAACACAAGAAAAGGGCAGCGTAGATTGCCTGGAGGAAACTGGATAATGCCTTTAATAATTTCAAGTTTCCCTCTGAAATAAAAGCACATCTTTTTTATAATAATAATATTACAGTGATGCCATAAGATTGCAAATTATGGAATACCATAGTTCCTAAAGAATTAAATCATTATTCACCCAAAGGACAATGGAGAGATACATAGTGAATGTAAATGAACTATGGCATATTATCAATGATTTATGTGGATTAACAGCATAAAGAATATAATAATAAGAACAATAGCTTACATTTATATTATTTGATCTTCACAACAGCCTGGTAAAGTAGGTACTATTATTATCTTCCAATGTCATCGGGAAAAGAAGACACGATGGTTACACATCAGGACTAAGGGATAAGCAACAGAAAGCCCATTTGATGCATTGGGGTTCAATGCTATCGATCTATAATGGAAGTGAAAGAACAGCTTCTATCCTCTAGTCAGGCTATGGAGTGCATGGAGTGCCATAACTGTGTGCTAGCCACCTCCCAGCACCAGCATTGAAAGACTCAGAAAATTCTGGGTGATCTTATGTCACCCTGCTCCCCAAAGCTGTGTATGACAGAGAAAGGCATCAGAAATGATTGGCCAAAATGTGCAAAAATGTTTGTGGCAGCCCTTTTTGTAGTGGCAAGGACGTGGAACCTGAGTGGATGCTCATCAGCTGGGAAATGGCTGAATAAGTCATAGTATATGAATGTGATGGAATATTGTTGTTCTATAAAATGTAATGAGCAGGATTATTTCAGAAAGGCCTGGAGAAACTTACAGGAACCAATGCTAAGTGAAGTGAATAGAACCAAGAGAACCTTGTACATAGCAACAAGAAAATTATGTGATAATTAACTGTGATGCTATTGATCAGAGAAATGCAAATTAAGACAACTCTGAGGTACCACTACACAACCTGTCAGATTGGCTAAGATGACAGGAAAAAATAATGATGAATTTTGGAGAGGATGTGGGAAAACTGGGACACTGATACATTGTTGGTGGAACTGTGAACGGATCCAACCATTCTGGAGAGCAATTTGGAACTATGCTCAAAAAGTTATCAAACTGTGCATACCCTCTAACCCAGCAGTGTTTCTACTGGGCTTATATCCCAAAGAGATCTTAAAGGAAGGAAAGGGACCCACATGTGCAAGAATTTTTGTGGCAGCTCTTTCCGTAGTGGCTAGAACTGGAAGCTGAATGGATGCCCATCAATTGGAGAGTGGCTGAATAAATTATGGTAAATGAATGTTATGGAACATTATTGTTCTGTAAGAAATGACCAGCAGGATGAAATTCTGAAAAATTCTGAAAGAAAGGCCTGGAGAGACTTACATGAACTAATGCTAAGTGAAGTGAGTAGAAACAAGAGAACCTTGTTCACAGCAACAACAAAATTATGTGATGATCAACTTTGATGGACTTGGAACTTGTCAACAGTGAGATGAGTCAGGCCAATTCCAATAGACTTGTGATGGAGAGAGCCATCTGCACCCATAGAGAGGACTGTGGGGACTGAATGTAGATCACAAAATAGTATTTTCACCTTTTTTGTTTTTTGCATGCTTTTTTTCCTTTCTTATTTTTTTTCCTTTTCTTATCTGATTTTTCTTCTATAGTATGATAAATGTGGAAATATGTTTAGAAGAACTGCACATGTTTAACCGATTTTGGATTGCTTGTGATCTAAGGTAAAGGAATGGGGGAAAGGAGGGAGAAAAATTTGGAACACTAGGTTTTGCAAAGGTGAATACTGAACATTATCTTTGCATATATTTTGAAAATAAAAACCTATTATCAAATTAAAAAAGAAACAAAAAAGAAGAAATGATTGGCCAGTAAGCCAAGAATGGCCCAGTTAAAGAATGGGTACCTTGGCACTTTCCCTAATCTAATGCTTTTCCCTGAGAGGACGTGGGAAGACCTCTTCCTCACTGCAGAAGAAATGAAAAGCTGCTCATTCATGCCTATCAACTAATATAGAGGCTGATCATGATGAACTCAAGCTTGGACCACAGATATTTAACTATGTCTTCTGATTTTTGTTTCTTTTCAAGCATCTTCTTTCACCTCAAATCCCTGAGGAGAACGTTTTAGCCCTAAAAGCAAAGTAGAGAAGTTTAGGAGGCCTAGAATAACTAGATTCCTTAATCAGTGCCAGCTATACTTCGATCCCTTTGCAACTACTACAAGGTTTTGGGGGAAAGAGCAAGAGAATGACTCTGAGATCTGACTCATCTGGCTTAAAGGCATGGACCTGGAGAAGTTTTTGAACAGCTCAGAGTCAATACAAAAGTGAAATATGAATTCAGCAATTCCACAAAATGGAACATGGAAATATTCTATTTTTTTAATTGTGACTTCTTAGGAGATCATAATAGTGCTTATAAATTATTGCTGCTGATTGCTTAAGTTTTTGTTAATCTGTTCTTTTAAGTTTTTTTATGTTTTATTTTATAAGGAAAAAACAAATAGCTGTCCTATACTTGATCTATATTATATACCAAGCACCTTTTACTTTCTTGAGAGAAGACCCTAGACATAAGCTTGACTTAAACTTTAAGTAATTTGTCTTGAGGTTTTAACAGTGTGAATATAAAAGGAATAGACAGTACAAAAACAAATCTATTTTTTTGGAGATCAGACTACTCCAAAACTGAAGCAAGCTCTTTTGTGGAGTTCGGAGCTGACAGAGACCCTTTACCTCCATGGTCCCAGCAGTGGCTGTTGCATATTCAACAAGTAATTGAGAGAAAGAAGTTCAGCATGTTGCATGTACTTCCCATAATAGACTGAAAGGAGATCATGGACATTAATCACATAGAATGAGAAAATACATTGATGGGGTTGAAACTGTTGGAGGGAAACAACCACACAGATTACATCAGAGATCCATATTCCCTGGAAAATACCAATATCAACACGCACATTTGTTTACATCTCTCTATGGTTAACAGAAGGGAACTAGGGAGCTGATCTGAGCTGACTTCATAAAGAAAGAGCTGGGATCTGGATCTGGACAAGTCTAAGTCAGAGCTTGTTTAAGAGCATAGTTCTGGGGCATTCAGCTATGTCTACCCTTTACATAAGATATATGAATAAGAAGTCGGGGCAGTTGGATGGCACAGAGAATGAAGCTCTGGACCTAGAGTCACAAATTTTTTTATTAATATTTTGCATTTATTTCATCACCACAGTTATCCAACTTAACTTCTTTTAGAGAACCATCCCATATGACAAATAGTATTTTTTTAAAAGCTCAAATTAGCTATATATTCTTTTAAAAATACTTTTATGGAAATATGTTTAGAAGAATGGCACATTTTTAACCTACATTGGATTACTTGCTGTTGAGAGGAGGGGGTGGGGAAAAGGGAGAGAGAAAAATATGGAACCCTAGATTTTGCAAAGGTGAATGATAAAAATTATCTTTGCATGTATTTTGAAAATAAAAAGATATTATTAAAAATAAACAACTAAATAAAATATTTTTACATGTCTTTTCTTTTTAAATTTTGAGTTTCAAAAAGACAACTAAATGATATTCATTACATATGTGAAATCACACAAAATATTTCTAGTTAGCCATATTACCAAAAAACCCAAAAAAGTGAGAAAATTATATTTCAATTTTCACGTAGAGTTCATCAATTCTTTCTCTACAGATGGATAGTTTGTTTTCATCATGTGTCCTTTGGAATAGTCTTGGATCATTGTATTTATCAGAGTAACTAAGTTTTTCACAACTGATCACCATTACATCATTGTTACTGTGCACAATGGTCCCTTGTTCTTCTCATTTCACTTTGTATCATTTCAAATGGGTATTGACATGTTTTTTCTAACACCATTCCCCTTGTCATTTCCTACACCACAAAAAGAGCTGCTATAAATGTTTCTGTACATATAGGTGTTTTTTACTTTTTTTCCTTTGATCTCTTTGTGGTACAAACTTATTGCTGATTTGAAAAGTATGCACAGTTTTATGATACTTTGGGCATAGTTACAAATTATTCTCCAGAATGTTTGAATGATTTCATAACTCCACCAACAGTTTAATTAGTATCCCTTTTTTTCCCTCATCTCCTTTAGCATTTGTCATTTTGGATGGGTGAGATGGTATCTTAAAGTTGTTTTAATTTTCATTTTTCTAATCAATTTAGAGTACTTTATATGATTGTTACCAGTCTATTTCTTCTTCTGAAAACTGCCTATTCATATCCTTTGGCCATTTATCAATTGAGAATGACACTTCTTTTTCCAAATTTAACATAATTCTCTATATATTTTAGAAATGAAATGTTTATCAGAGAAACTTGTAAAAATTGTTGATACCTCTTCATTATCTATGTTGCCCTTTAGCAAAATGTAGTTTCCCTAGTTATTTCTTTTAATTAGGTCTCTTTTTATTGTCTGAGATCATGATTACTACCCTTGCCTATTTTACTTCAACTGAAGCATGAGAATCTGCTTTAGTTCTTTATTTTAATTTCATATGTGTCTTTCTGTTTCAAGTGCATCTTTTGTAAACAATATATTGTTGGATTCTGGTTTCTAATCCATTCTGCTGTCTGCTTCCGTTTTATGGGTGAGCCCATCCCATTAAAATTCACAATTATGATTACTGGTTGTGTATTTCCCTCTATTTTATTTTCTTCTGTTTATCCTTTTCTCTCTCTCTTTACTCTGTCCCTCCACAGAAGTCTGTTTGCTTTTGACCACTGCCTCCTTTAATTCACACTTCCTCCCAAAGCATCTCTCTTATCCTTTCATTTTTTTAGATCATACAAATATAATCAATTCTAATTCACACCCTTTGTCTAGGCAGACTCCTTCTAATAATGATGAAGTTCTTAGGAATTACATATATCACCTTCCCAAATAGGAATGTAAACAGTTTAACTTCATTGAGTATCTTACGATTACTCTTTCATATTTACCTTTTTTATGCTTCTCTTGAATGTCAAATTTTCTATTAAACTCTGTTCTTTCCACTGAGAATGCTTGAAAGTTCTCTATTTCATTATATATCCATTTTTCTCCAAAGGATTATATTCAGTTTAGCTGGGTAGACAATTCTTATTGTAATCCATTGTGTTTTGCCTACTAGAACATTACATTCCAAGCCGTCTGTTCTTTTAGCACAGAAGTTGCTAAATTTTATATGATCCTAAATGTGACTACTCAATATTTGAACTGTTTCTTTGTGGACACTTGAAACATTTTTTTCTTGACTTGGAAGGTCTGAGATTTGACTATAATGTTCCTGGGTGGTTTTATTTTAGGATGTCTTTCAAGAGTTGATCAGTGGATTCTTTCAATTTTTATTTCACCCTTTGTGTCTAAGATATAAGGGCAGTTTTCCTTTATAATTTCTTGAAAAACTATGTCTAAGGGCAGCTAGGTAGTTCAGTGGATAGAGCACTAGTCCTGAAGTCAGGAGGACTGAGTTCAAATCTGACCTTAGACACTTAATACTTCTTAGCTGTGTGGCCTGGACAAATCATTTTACCCCAATTGCCTCGGGGGAAAAAAAAGGAAAATCATGTTGAGTCTCTTTTTTGATCATGGCTTTTAAGAAATCCAATAATTTTAAAATTATTTCTTAAATTATTAGATCATATATAATAAATATACATTATATTAATGTGTTGAATATATTTTAATTATATATTATAAAATATAATTTTATGAAATATATATTAGAAATTATTAAATCTCTTGAATTATCTATTTTCCTAGTCAGTTGTTTTTCTTATGAAATATTTTTGTTTTCTTCTTTTTTTCATTTTTTTACTTTGTTTTATTATTTTTGATGTCTTATGGAGTTGTTAGGCCTGCTTGCCCAATTCTATTTTTTAATAAAGCTTTTTATTTTCAAAACATATGCACAGATAATTTGACAATATTGGCCATTGCATCGCCTTGTGTTTCAGATTTTCTCCTCCTTCCTCCCAACCCTCCCCTAAATGGCAAGCAATTCAATAACATGTTAAGCATGTTAAAATATATGTTAAATCCAATATGTATTAACATATTTATACAATTCTCTTGCTGCACAAGAGAAATCAGATAAAAAAAAGAAAGTAAATGAGTAAGAAAACAAAATGCAAGCAAACAACAACAAAAAAAGTGAGAATGCTATGTTGTGACTCACACTCAGTTCCTACAGTCCTCTCTCTGGGTGTAAATGGCTCTCATCATCATTTCATTGGAACTGGCATCAATCATCTCATTGGTGGAAAGAGTCATGTTCATCAGAATTGATGTTGCTGTGTACAATATTCTCTTGGTTCTGCTCACTTCTCTTAGCATCAGTTCATGCAAGTCTCTCCAGGCCTCTCTGAAATCATCCTGCTGGTCATTTCTTATATAACAATAATATTCCATAACATTCATATACCATAATTTGTTCAGCCATTCTCCAATTGATGGACATCCATTCAGTTCCCAGTTTCTTGCCACTACAAAAAGGGCTGCCACAAACATTCTTGCACATGTGGGTCCCTTTCCTTCCTTTAACATCTCTTTGGGATATAAGCCCAATAGCACAGTGATAATTTTTTGAACATAGTTCCAAATTACTCTCTAGAATGGCTGGATCTATTCACAGTTCCACCAACTATGTATCAGTGACCCAGCTTTCCCACATCCTCTCCAACATTCGTCATTATCTTTTCCTGTCATTTTAGCCAAGCTGAGAGGTGTGTAATGGTGTCTGAGAGTTATCTTAATTTGTACTTCTCTGATTAATAGTGATTTGAAAAACCTTCTCATATGATTAGAAATACTTTTAATTTCTTCATCTGAAAATTCTTTTCATATTCTTTGACCATTTATCACCAGTTCTAATTTTTTTTTTGCTTTTTGCTGAGGCAACTGAGGTTAAATGACTTGCCCAGGGTCACACAGCTAGGGAATGTTAAGTGTCTGAGACCAGATTTGAACTCAGGTCTTCCTGACTTCAGGGCTGGTGCTCTATCCACTGCGCCACCTAGCTGCCCCCCAATTCTAATTTTTTCAAAAATTTTTTCTTAAATGAGCTTCTGCATCTTTTTCCATTTGACCAATTCTACTTTTTAAGAGTTCTTTTCTTTTTTGAGTTTTTGTATCTCATTTTCCATTTGACCTCTTCAGTTTTTTAAGGAGTTTTTTCCTTCAATGAATTTTTTGTTTATCCATTAGGCCATTTCTGGTTTTAAAGTGCACCTCTTTTTACCGAACTGTTAGCTCTCTTTTTATAATTTTCTTCCATAACTCTCATTTTTCCTCAGTTTTTCCTCTACCACTTTTATCTTAAAAATGCTTTTCCATGAATTCTTGTTGGAATTGAGTCCAACTGACATTTTTCTTCAAGTCAGTGGTTGTATCTCTTTTTCACATTATTGTTTTCCTTTGAGTTACATTTTGGTCTTTCCTGCTACTGTTGTTTGCTCATTCTCATTTTCCCAGTCTATTTCTTGACTTTGAATTTTATGTTAAAATCGGGTTCTACTCACTTGGGATTGGGAAGGCACTGCTACTGTTTACAGAACTAGCTCTGGGGGTCTGAAAGTTCTTGATCCTTCCAAAGTGGTATGATTGGGAAGAAGTGTGATCACTGCTCTGATCTTTACACAGAAAGGACACCTGTTCCTCTGTAGATATAATCAGGTCCTCTATTTCCTTATGATAGGCTTCTCTGTACCCTGAAATTGCACCTAGGACTGTTTATGGGCAATAGAATTACCAATCAATGCCAGCTACACACAGTGTCAGCAAATGGTCCCTGTAATTTCTATTTGACTCTATTATCATCTCTGAGCTGAGAGTCCCAGAAACTGCTGCTGCTGTGCTATTACCATCACCTCCAAGGCCCACCATTGGTGCTGCCGTTGCATGCACTGTATTCCAGGCCTGTACCTACCAGCTATATTTCTCTGGGCAAGTCATTTAACACCGTTTGCCTCACTTCCCTCATCTGTAAAATGGGTATAATAATAGCATTTACTGCCCAAAGTTGTGTGAAGATGAAATGTGATTTTATATATATATATATGTATATATATAAATATATATAATTACATATATATATATATATGTGTACACATATATATATATATGTAAAATGCTTAGCACCACAACTGGCACAAAGTAGGAACTATGTCAATGTCAACTATTACTGTTAAAATTATTTTTTAAAATTATTATCAGATTAGGTAACATACTTTTACATTTAAATGTTACCAATCATCTCATATTTTGCATGCTACTGAGGTCTCTGAACATATGCTGCTCCCTCCCTCTCTACCACTTCCAATTACAGTTTATTCCTGTGCCCATGCTATTCAAAAGAATTTTTAATTTCAGGCTTCTCTAAGATCCCAACATGTCTTTAATCTTGAGAATGAGCCATTTCTTTCATTTATGAAAACTCAGATAATCAAGCTACACATTCATAAACATGCACAAAAAAGTCTTGGCATAATTCTGCATAAACATACATATACACACTAAAGTGATCAACTGATTTAGTTTGTGAGTTTACATTCAGGCAAATGTGTATAGAATTCAATTTGAAGAGAAATAGAATACAGCTTATTATTCCTTAGTTTAATCATGGTAAACAAAATATCAGTACTTCATATGTAAGTATTCCCCACATATTTTTAAAATGTCAAACAAAACACAGGCTTTCATTCCCTTCCAGAAATGACTGTAAACGAATATTCCCTACACTATCCATTCCCAAACTAGTAGATTTTTAATGTTGGACTGTTTTTTTTCAGAAGTAGTTTCAGAGCAGCAGGATTCTGAGGTTCTTCCCCAAGGAAGAAGCATATGTGGCCTAATGGAATAGCTCTGGAGTGCACTAAAATGGCTCTCTTAGGAGCTCTTCTCCCAGCTAGGAGCTCCTCTGTGCCCTTCCCAGGATATCTCCATGCACCAAAAGTAAGAATTGCCAGTCTCCATCCCCAGCTTCTGCCTTTATCCAAGCTGCTGGCTGAGGAACCAGCAGATTATGGAAGGATCTGAGCAGATCCATTTGTTTGTGTCAGTGACAGAGAAACTCACCAGAACCTCTAAGAAGCAAAAAAAAATAGCCTAAGAACCATTAGATGACTAAAAATAGCTGGAAAAGCCAAGAAAAACATAATATCTAGAACCTATTAATTCCCATAAAGTTGTATAGGCTTGGTCATATTTTTCCCCTTTTTGGACCTCAGTTTCCTCACCTGTGAAAATCAGGCAGTTATATTAAGTTATTTCCCACTTAAATCCTCTATGATTCTATTATCATTAAAGAATTAAGAAGAGGATGAGGCATCAGCAAAAATAGCTGTCAATCAAAAAACAGCCAACCCCCCCCCCAA
>JAJPUD010002929.1:223245-233462 GCA_023553655.1 Myrmecobius fasciatus
TGAAAATAGCTGTATTTCTAACAATGACTATAATATTTGACTTTTTCCAATTCTCACCTGAAAATAGCCATACTTCTAACAATGACTATAATATTTGACTTTTTCCAATTCTCATCTGAAAATAGTTGTACTTCGATCAATGATTATATTTGGCTTTTTCCAATCCTCACATGAAAATAGCTGTATTTCTAATAATGACTATATCTGACTTTTTCCAATCCTCACCTGAAAGTAGCTGTATTTCTAACAATGACTATAATATTTGACTTTTTCCAATCCTCACCTGAAAGTAGCTGTATTTCTAATAATGACTATGTCTGACTTTTTCCAATCCTCACCTGAAAATAGCCATACTTGTAACAATGACTATAATAACAATGACTTTACCCTCATTGTCACTTATCTCCAAGAAGGTATCCCCCCTAAAGAGAACTCCTCCCATATGGGAAGGAATAGACATGAAGCCAGCAATGAAGTTAAAACCAACCTCAGTCTGGAATAATGTGTCATCAGCTCAATCAAAGTTACATGATGGGAACACACAGGCCATTTCTTTCTGCCTCCCCCTCTCCTCTTTCTAAGAGGATAGGTAGTCCTATAAATAAGCAGACAGAGGCCCAAGGATAATATACTTGTGGTCACTCAGGACCCACTCAGTCATGGACCTTTGTTGCCTATCTAAGCCCTGACTTTAATACCCTTTTTTGTACAATCAACAAGCATTTATTAAGAGTCCTCTATATGCCAGGCGCATGGGGGGACAAAGACAAAAAAGAAATGGTCTCAGTTTAACTGGATCCCAAAGATTCAGTTTCAGAAAACAATGACAAATAATTACACGGCCTTCCCTATTTAAATATGTGGAAAGCATCTATTTTCCACATGAAAGGAAAACATTCTATTCTCTTGATTCCAAAAGTTTTACCTGGTCTTTCCTCCCAATATGACCTTCCCTTATCCTGTTGCCATTAATCTAGGTGGAAATGATTGTTAACTATGAATGTTACACATTTTCCAAAACATAGGTTGAATTTGTTTCCAAATGCAGAACCATCTATCATATTTATTAAAATGATTTCTTTTTAAACATATATAAAATGGGGAAGAGGAATAATAACTGGTAGCTATCTTTTTTTTCACAAAAGAAAAAATCAGACTAATAGATAGACTTCTGAATGCTGATGTCTTTCCTTAAAGAGCTTTAGAAGTAGCTAAAGTAGCTAAAGATCTATGAACAATGATTATACAATCAAGATTTTATTCTTAATAAATCTTTCAAATCTTCAGTGTAGCTACTACTCAGGATAAACAAAGCAATAAACAAAGCTTTAGTCTGCAGAGACTCTTATGTTATGTATTTGCATATGTATATACATACATATTAATATGTACATATGTATATGTGTGAAAATATGTGTATATATGTGTTGTTATATATACGAATATATGATAACATTTACACATACACACAGTGCAAAGGAGCAAAGGAGAAAAAGACTTAAAGGTATAAAGTAAATAGATATAGTAATCAATCAGTCAGCCAACAAGCATCTATTAAGAATTTTCAATGTAGCAGACATTATTTAGGGGCTGGGGATACATATAAAGTAGATGACATCCCCTACTCACAAGCAATGAGTAATATAACATTCCCACTATTTAAATAATGTGCAGGTATCATAATACAAGGAGTAGGAAATACAAATATTTGGAATTTTTGTTATAATTTTAAGGCCATATTTTCCCCATCTTATTTAATAGCACAGTAGATAGAACACCATATTTGGAGTAAGAAATAATCTTTTTCCTGAATTCAAACCTGGTCTCAGACACTTACTAGCTGTGTGACCCTGGGCAAGTCACTTAACTCTTATTTGCCTCAGTTTCCTTATCTGTAAAATGAGCTGGAGAAAGAAATGACAAATTGTTCTAGTAATTTTGTGAAGAAAATTCAAAATGGGGCCATGAGGAGTCATAACAACAATAAATGACTCAGGGCTGGGAAGGAAGCTCTATATATTTGCCTCACAGCACAACCCATTTCATCTTTTCTTCAAGGACCATTATTAAATACACGCACCACAGCAAATAAATGGCATCCTTTGGGAGTAAGGCTCAAAACCATCTTAGAACCTTTTAAATGGCGGTATGTGATTAGACAGGTAATTCATAGAGATTGTGGTTTGTGATTTGGGGTTTGAGGAAAGAAGGCTTCTCAGTTAATGTGGTGTTGATTGAACCTTAATTCCTTTCTGGTATTTTATGCTGCTGTTGGATTTTATGAGGCTCTGGATCTTTGGCAGCCTATTGAAGCAGAAATGTTATAAAAATCTCTTGTTTGTTATTTGGGACTTTTTTTTTCAATAATTGAAGCTCATTAGTAAGAGGAATAGTAGAATAGGCAGGGACTCTGACCTAGGATCCAAGGTCAGTTCTTTCTTAAACTTTTTGACTTAGGCATATCACTTAATCACTTTCTGAACTTCAATGTTCACTTGTAAATAATGAGAAGGTTTGACTAGATCAAGGTTCTGCATTGGGCTCCAAGGACCTCCAAGGATCTATGTATAGATTCCTGGTAGTTCTTGAACTTGGATGGGGAAAAAATTTATCTTTATTTTCATTAACTTCTAACTGAAATTTGGCATTTCCTTTTATTATGAATGTAAGCAACAAAAATGACTTTGAGAAGAAGTCTGTATGTTTACTCAGACTGGCAAAGGGAACCAAGAAACAAATACAACCCCTACCCTAGGTGGTTGTTTCTGGGGAGAGGAATGACGATAAACTGGGAAGGTGGTAAAAGATAGACATCGGGGAAATGGACCCACTGTGCCATAGCTAAGTGGTCAGTGGATAAAATGCTGATCCGGGAGTTAGGAAAACCTGAGTTCAAATCCTAACTCAGACCCTTTACTGGTTGTGTGACCCTGAGCAAATCACTTAACCTATTTGTCTCAATTTACTCATCCATAAAAGTTAATAGCATCTGCCTCTCAGGGTTGTGGTAAGGATCAAATGAAATAATATTTGTAAAGTACTTACAAACAAACCTTAAAGGACTGTATGAATGCTGACATTATTATGGTACTTGAGTGAAGAAAACTAATTGGGCTGGAGGTCAGGCGAGAAGAATGTACAGCCTCCGAATTCTAAAAATTGAGAGAATTAACCCACACAAAAGGCTACAATGACTGCTGCTTCTTCCTTCCTCCCTTCCTTTCTTCATCATCATCATCATCTTCTTCTTCATCTTCATAATCTTCTTTTCCTTCATCTTCTTCATCTTCTCCTTCATCTTCTTCTTCATCATCATCTTCTTCATCTTCTCCTTCATCATCTTCTTCATCTTCTTCTCCTTCATCTTCTTCATCATCTTCTTCATCTTCTCCTTCATCTTCTTCTTCATCATCTTCTTCATCTTCTTCTCCTTCATCTTCTTCTTCATCATCATCTTCATCATCTTCATTTTCTTCTCCTTCTCCTCCTCCTCCTGCTCCTCTTCCTCCTCCTCCTTCTTCTTCTCCTCTTCCTCCTTCTTCTTCTCCTCCTTCTTCTTCTTCTCCTTCTTCTCCTCCTCCTCCTTCTTCTTCTCTTTTTCCTCCTCTTTCTTCTCCCTCTGCCTCTTCTCTCTCCTCCTCTTCCTCCTACTTCTCCTTTTACTATTTCTGCATGTCTTTCTCTCTGTGTCTCTCTCTGTGTGTCTCTTTCTATCTCTGTCTCTGTCTCTGTCTCTCTCCCTTATGTCTGTCTCTTTCAAAATAGGAAAAATTAAACTCATGAATGAGATTTTTAAATGCCAAATTTCATCTCTAAGCAAATTTTTATAGATAATAATAAATCTCCAAATAACCAAGTTTACAATGGATAAAACCTGAAAGGTTGAGATTAGAGTTGCATGAAATGGATGTGCTACTCAGTCTTCAAATGGTGAATACAGATGGTAGTGGAAGGAAGGAGGGGAAGGACTTTTCTTGGGCTGTTTCTACTAACTAGTATTTTCTTGACAATCTTGATTTGGTCTAATTAATGTTCTATATACTTATAAAAAGCCTCAGATGCTTCAGGAAGCATGTCCTGGCATTCTGGCTGCCTGGCTATCTCCAAGGATAACAGCTGCTTATTTATGTCTCCTCCTTTCTGAATCCTCATGTTTCTGGCACATGATCATCACAGCCCACAATTCCTTTTCATTTCCAATGTTCAGTAAGAGCCCCAGTTTATGAACCCAAGCTGTGCACTAAACCAAGGTGTCACTGTGCCAGCATTCAAACTAGCAACCTGTCTTGCTTGCTTAACACTCTGAAATCAATTAGTGTTCCAAGCCCTGGGAAATCAGATTCAGCAAAGAGACTATCACCAAAGGAAAAGTAAAATAAGTTTCTGCAGGGAAAACAAATGCCATTGATATTTCAGTCATACATAGCAGTAAAACTGATTCAATTTCTCTAGAATAAGAGCTGACATGTAAAGAGTGCTAAGAATGTAATAATGAAGCTTTCACAGCTTTCCAGCAATTCTGTCTACAAACGGCCAATATAGGCAGCTCAATCTTTTTTATTATTATTTGGGAAAAGGAAAAAAGACCCAAATCAATAACCTAATTCTTAGGGTGCCATGTACCCATCTGTTATAAAAATTACTCTCTAAACGTTTTGTAAACAAACATATTAATCAGCGTGATATAGAGTAGAATTTAATATAATATTTAATGTAGAATTTAATACTCCTAAAACCAAGAAAAAGAAATATTCATAGCTGATGTCCCTTATGAACAACAAAAGGGTATCTAGTATTCATATATACTATGACATCACACAAGTATTAAAATAAGCAACATCATGGAGGGGGGAAAGCACTAAAACAATTGCATTTTTTAAAAAACCTTCAAATCACAAATAATAAAAAATGTAAATTAAAATAACTGAGGTTTCACCTCATATATTGGCAGAGATGGTAAACAGTAATGTTCAATGCTGGAAGGGCTGTGAGAAGACAGGCACAGGTAAAGTTGTGAATGGGTTCAACCTCTGTCATTAAACCATTCATAGCTTTCAACCCAACAATTTCACTATTGTAAATGTTTCCTCAAATATACCAAAATATACTTTTATGGCAGCAAAAAACTGGGAACAAACTGTTTGTGGGTGAAGGAATGACTTGACAAATTGTTATATAAAAGTATCATGAATTATTCACCTGAAGAAACTAGGATTTCAATAGTAGCATGAGACAGTGAAGAGAGGACCAACCTTGGGGTCAAAGTTTTGAGTCCTGAGTTTGAATCCTGCCTCTGACATAAACCAGCTAAGGGATAATTATGGAGGGCTCTATTCATTTGAATAGCAAGTTATTAGGTTTTTTTAAAATGATTATTACTTTGTACAGTGCTTAACCTACCTCAGAACTTTAAAAACCTGCAATTTCATCAGTTTACAAATCTATTTGTACTTAACTTCACAGTGTCAGACAATTCTTTTAAGACTGTAGAGTATAAGGAAAAATTACTTCACCAGTGGAAGGAGTTTTCATACTGAAAGTTTCCTATACAAACAAAATCATAGGCTTAGGGGGGAAAATCATATGACAAATAGGAGAAATTGAGAGAAGCAGAGGAATGAGTATACTATATACTACAACAGCTCAGCCACCTGCTGATCCTGTGATACTATTATGTTCTAGTTTATTTAATAGAGTACTGAGATAAGAGGCAATAAATTTGAGTCTGAATCTCATATTGAACACTTACTAGTCATTTACATGACATTTGATTCCACAACCAGAGTAGGTGCTATTAATACAACATGAGGAAATTACAAATAAGGAAACTGAGGAAGAGATTTAAGTTAAGTGATTTGCCCAAAGTCATACATCAAAGGCTAGGTTTGAACTCAGGTCTCAAGAGCTGTGGGAGCTTCATGACAGTGGGCTATAAGGAACATGTTTAAGGGCATTAAACCAAGGGGTCTGAGAAGGAGCTTTTCATTTTGTAGCCACAATCTGAATCCATCACACCAATCTAGGACAGATGAAGAGGGGATTTAGAGCTAGAAAGGACTGTAGAGATTTTATAGTCTGTTTTACAGAACATGGAATCATATAATTTCAGAGCTGACAGGGACTTTGGCAGCTATCTAGAGCAGGGATCAGTAAACTTCAATTTCAGCCTTCCCTGTTGCTTCTTTTCTTATAGTCCTTGAGCCAAGGATGATTTTTTTAACAGTTTTAAATACAATAAAACTTTATTTAAAAATGCAAAAGCCATTCTTAGCTTAGTGTACTTTATAGCCAATCTTTGATCTACACCCTCAAAAATAATCTTTTCTTCACCATAACCTAGAAGCAAAGATCCAGTCCCTGATGGATGACCATCAAGGAAAGGGGACCCACTCACCCCTGAGGAAGTCCATTCTATTATGGCATTATTAGAATCTTTCCAACACAAAAACTCAATTTTCTTCTGCAACTTGCACCCAATGCTCCAGCTTCTGCTCTGAGTAGTCTGATACCTTTTCCATATAACAAGCCTTCCAAAAAACTTGAACACAGCTATTATGTCCCTGCCATGGGGATGGATTCTCATCCTCCCTTCTTTCAACCAGTCTTCCCATGGCACGGACTCACTGGGGACAATCAGATCCAGAAGCTTAATTTTTCTTTTTGGGGCCTCCATCTTGCAAACAATAAAATGGAGAGTAAAGGTTAAAAAACTTGCACAGAATCAGGTAATCATACCCAGGTTCTCTGATTCCCAAACCAACGCTCTTTTCAGTATTCAAAATAAGTTGAGGACCTTAGCACCCTTGATGAAGCATTTACTTGTATATGGTATTAAGTTATGTGTCTGGTGCCCATCATGGCATTTTAAAAGACCATGTTAGCAGAATCTGAGCTTTATAAAGCCTTACCATATAAGAGAGGCTACTGAGAAATGATGGGTCATATTAGTTGCCTGATGCCCAATCTAACTAAGTTTGGAGAGGTTCATCACAAGATGTGGCGAGAGGATGAATTTTTCAGCTCTTGAAAACCACGTACTAAATTTATACAGGGGTTGAATTCTCCATTAGTAGAAAGAACACCTACAACACTGATGAAATTGCAGGTCTTTAAAGTTCTGAGGTAGGTTAAGGCACTGTACAAAGTAATCATTATTTTTTAAAAACTAATAACTTTGCTATTCAAGTGAATAGAGCCCTCCATAGTTATCCCTTAGGAAACTACATGCTTATTGCAATAATGTCATTGCTCAAAATGTTTGCAGAATTCCTTTGTTTAAAGATGTCTTCAGAATATATTCATAAATGAGCCTCATTAATTTGTAATTATTGTTGTTGAGTTGTTTCAGTATGCCTGACTCTGTGATCCATTTGGGGTATTCTTGGCAAAAATACCTGAGTGATTTGCCATTTCCTTCCTTTACAGGTAAGGAAACTGAGGGAAACAAGATTAAGTGATTTGCCTAGAGTCATACTTAGTGTCTGAGGTCAGATTTGAACTCAGAAAGATGATTATTCCCGACTCCAGAAGAGGCACTCCATCCATTACACCACCTCGATGCCTTTAATTTATAATAACTCTATGCAAATCTACTCTATACAAACCCGAGTCAAAAAATATTTTTTGGTGGGAAATGGAATTTGGTGGGAAGTCAAACTCCTTCTGATAATGCAAAGCTTCGAGTCATCTCTAACTTATAGTTTTAGACAACTGCCTGGGGCAATTAGGTGATTTGTTCAAGATCACATAGCTAATAAGCTTGAATAATAATAACTGATATTTATATACCACAGTCCTAAGGGCTAGGTACTATGCTAAATTCTTTACTATTATTATTTTACTTAATCCTCACAACAACCCTGGGAGATGAGTGCTATTAATATCTCCATTTTACAGATAAGGAAATTGAGGCAAACAGAAGTAAAATGACTTGCCCAGAATCACACAGTTAAGGACACATTTGAACTCAGTTCTTCCCGACTCATGGCCCAAGCATTCCATTTACTGAGCCACCCAACTGCCAAGTCTCCTTACCTACTTCAATATGTTGTTATGACAGATTTATGAATTTAAATTTGGAGGGTACAAGGAATAAATCATCATTTGATCATTTCTCACCAGGTTGCTATACAGATTTTTCTACTATGCTCTAGCAACATTCTGGGAAGTTCAATCACTCCAGCCCTGGAATTCATTCTTCATTGGAAGTACTCTATATTTCTGCAGCCTGTCCCTCTGGTTGGATGGCTCCTCCAAGAACCTCTCTTTAAGGAGGGTACCCAGATCAGTCATGTTTTTATTTTTTTCACCTGGATGTCCTTAGTATCCCTTCCATATCTTTTCAGCTTCCTTTTAATATTCTCCCATTAAAATATAAGCTCTTTGAGGGTAGAGACTATCTCTTTGTGTTTATATTTATATTTCTAACCCTTGGCAACAGAATTTGGCACATATGATTGCTTAACAAATGTGTTAATTGAATGATGGATCGATAAAGGTGGTTTTCAGCATTCAGAGTCATAAGCTCCATAAAGAGTGAGTCTAATTCTTTAGATCCCTTGATAGTATATAGTAAGATGCTGTGTAAACCAATAAACACTCAAGCATAATAAATTGGCCAATGATCAAGTCCCCTAGGTAGGATCCTGACATGAGTAAGAATTCAAGTACCTCATATAAAATGTGTTCTCCTGTTACAGTCTCTCATGTGAAGATCCATGAATCTGACTTGTCCAACTATTGGCAAGAAAATTAAATATTCTTCAAAAAAAGATACTACAAACCATCAAAGTGTTTGGGGAGAGGAATGATAGCTATAAAGCTGGATTCTGAATATTTGTATAAGAAGAGATGTTGACTAGATGTAGACTACACTGAGAAAAAGGATTTTTTTTAAAGAAAGAGATTCTAGTAGACTACAAAATAAAATCTAGAAGGAGTAAACCTGTGGTGCCAAAAGTCTCAGAAATATTTACTTATTAAAAACATGGAGGTCAAGATTTTCTGCAGGAAGGAAACAAGCCTAGAAGGCAGAATTTCTGTACACAAAGTTTGGAAGGCTCTCTGGAAGAAACTGCCAAAGTCAGCAGGGGAAGCAAATGGGGTTTTTTTTTTTAACATTTTTATTATTATTTTTTAAGTCTGGTAGGGGAATTTCATGCTTATGAAAGCAAAGCACTAACAGCCCTGTTTATAGGCCAAGGACAGACAGTGGGTTCCAAGCACTGAGCTTAATCATGCCTTTCTCAGGCCCTACAAGCAAGAGGAGTGAACTGATAGAGAAAAATGCTCCTGGGAGAAGCTGTCCAGAGTCCTTCCTTAATTGACTGAGGGATGAATTTGGCACTCAGAATCAAATTAGAAGGACCACAGTCATTGCTTTTTAAAAACCACCATGGATGGGAAACTAGGAATGAATTTTGGTGAAAAAAGTTCTGTAAATTCTCTTCTTTCGTGGCTCAACTCTCTTTTGGCAAATATATTCCACACAAAATGGCAAAGTTAACAATGATTTCAATGGAGGCACAGAAAAGGACTGAGTTTCTTGGATTCTTTAGAAGTTAAAGATGTTCTCTCTCTCTTTCTCTTTCTCTTTCTCTGTCTCTCTCTTTCTCTTTCTCTCTCTCTCTCTCTCCCCTTCCTCCTTCCCTTTCTCTCCCTTTCCCTCTATATTTCCATATTTCCCTCTCCCTCTCCCTGTTTCCTTCTTCCTCTCCCTTTCTTTCTCCCTCTTCCTTTTACTCTCCCTCTTTCTCTCCCTCTCCTCCTATCTCTTCCTCTCAATCCCTCTCCTCTCTTCCTTCACTCTCCTCTTCCTTCCCTCTTCTCCTCCCCCTCTCTCTCCCTCCCTCCTTCCCCCCCTTTCCCTGTGTGTGTCTGTTTCTGTCTTCCTGTCTCTGCATCTGTCTCTCTTGGTGTCTCTCTGTGTGTTTCTCCCTCTCGGTCTCTCCTCTCTGCTCTCTCAAATTTCCTTTAAAAAAGCAATGAGTATTTCAATTTTATAATCCTGGTGGTTTGGGTCTGAACAATAAAACATGTGTTTTCTTTTCAACTAATAGCATTGAAGTCCTACTTGAAACTGGAGTCCACACTATACATCCTCTGTCCATTATTAACAATGAAAGGCATTAACAGAAACTCAGGGACAAAGCATTCCATGCTCTATTCAGGGGCTGCTTTTATTCCTTTCCTCCCTCCTTTTCTTCCTTCCTTCCTTC
>JAJPUD010002929.1:233472-271939 GCA_023553655.1 Myrmecobius fasciatus
CCTTCCTTCCTTCCTTCCTTCCTTCCTTCCTTCCTTCCTTCCTTCCTCCCTTCCTTCCCTCCCTCTCCCTTTCTCCTCCTCCTCTTGCCTATCTGTTTCCCCCTCCCTCTTTCCCTCTCCCTCTCTCACTTCTTATCCCTGGACATTTCACTGCTCATTAACACTTCTATCAGAAGCTCAGCCAGAGAAAGGAAAGAAGATAAAATTATCATCAGTCCATTATACTGCCTCATGGCAGCTAAAATAAAAGCTTACATAGGAGTTTGAGCCTCTCAAGGCAAAAATGAGAATTTTACATTATCTATGAAAGTTGCTGGTTTGTGCCTTCTCTGACCTCATTCTCAGGGATAACTGAAAGCTGGCTGGCTATTCTCCAATGATACCTGAGTCACAAAATAGGTTCTCTGGGAATCATACAAGTTTTGCATTTACTTGGAAATCAAAGAAATGTGTCAAAGCTTACATTCCAAGAGTCATGAAGAAAGAACCCTTTATACTGTACCTAGATAAGGAGATGAGTCAATATTTATCCCATATCTGTTGTTGTTTTTTTAATGAAACAGAACAGTCCTCAGTTAGGTGAGCCCACTGGTATTCCATGTTCCTGGAATGAAAAATATTTACTACCAAACCTTAAAGAATCTTTGAGCCATCTTGCAATGTCTAGTCTAATGCCAATCCTGCCTGTTCAGTAAAAAATGGGCTGCTTTCGTTCCCTCCCTCCTTTCTTTCCTTCCTCTCTCTCTCCCCTCTCCCCTTTTCCTTCTCCCCCCTTTCTCTCTCTATCTCTCTCTGTCTCTCTGTATTTCTGTCTCTGTGTGTCTGTGTGTCTGTCTCTATCTGTCTCTGTCTCTGTCCATCTCTGTCTGTCTCTCTGTCTGTCTCTCTCCCAATCAACTGATATCAGTTGGTCTCATTTTATAGTAACTTTTTTGTGAGAGGTGCCATATTTCTAATATGACAATAATACTACTCACAATCAATTCACATGCTTTAAATTACCACCCCCAAAGTGGTAATGAGTTTGCACTAATCATCTGCTACCCCTCACTTTGTTTAATCATCTCACCTTTGCTTGGGATTACTGGGTACCACATGGAAAAAGGTTTTTTACCCTGGAAAGTGAATTGGCTGGGTTGAACTAAACTCAGATACTAGACTAAATAATCTCATTTCTAAACCAACTTAATTTAACTATTTATCAATCAGCTAGGTGGTGCTATAGTGCACAGAGTACCAGCCCTGGAGTCAGAAAAATTGATCTTCCTACATTCAAATTTGACCTCAGTTGCTTATTAGCTGTGGGACCCCAGGCAAGTCTTAAATATTTAACCCTGTTTGCCTCAGTTTCCTCATCTGTCAAATGAACTGGAGAAGGAAATGGCAAATTACTCCAGGATCTGTACCAAGAAAACCCCAAATGGGTTACAAAGAGCCAGACATGACTAAAATGGCTGACCAAGAACAATACTACTAGGTGCTAAGTGCTGGAAATACAAGTACAAAAAATGAAATAGTCCTTGCTCTCAACGGACTTATTTTCTGTTAGGAGAGACAATAAATTCATATAGCAGTATAAAATTGGGGAGGCACCAGCAGCTGCAGCTGCAGGTACAACATGGCATGTGGATTGAACTTTCAACACAATATTTTATATTATTTTATCCTGACTCTCTTCCTACCACTTTTTCCAAATGCATTTACCTTTTGCCAAGTCTTTTTTTCTTTCCCTGTTGATTAATTGTGAACATTCTCCAAAGCTTAATCATTGGCCCTCTGGTCTTTGCAACATTCCCCCCTTTAAAGAATTTAAGTTCATGAGTTTTTGCTGTTCTTGAACCCTGTATTCCATCTTCTGCTACTATATGTATGTATGTATTATACAAAACTGGGCAATCTATCGACTCCATGTCAAAAAACTGAATCCCTTCCATCTGAATTGTCTTAGGAAGATTCTGAAGATCATCTGGCCAGTTAAAACACCAGACAAGGACATCCTTTCTCAAGCTGACGTGTCAAGCATTCAAACTCTGTCCACTGCAGAGAACAATTGTGGTGCTTTTAGCTGTGTTGTTCAAATCTCAAACATATATTTGCCTAAAAGACTATTTTACACAAAACTCACACAAAGCAAATATTCGCAAAGTCAAAAATAATACAAGGATCTCTCTGGAGAACTCTGGAATCAATTATGAGACATGGAAAACTATCCAACATGGCATGTCTGCATCCAAGAAGGCACTGTGCTGTATCAGCAAAGCAGAATTGCAGTAGTTAAAAAGGAACCTGTAAAATTTAGAGAAATTTCTACTCTAAATGTTCATATGGACTATTTGTATTTGATTGATGGAAGAATCTTCTGAGCTGAAATGGATCTCATCAGCCCCAGTGGGATACACTGTACCTTGACCCCAACATATAGTGATGTCATTTTGTTTGATAGTAATCTTATTTTGGTTGTGTTTGAACATGAAGATCAACAACCAAACAATTACACTTTCATACCATCCCTTTGTCTGGAATCCACTTTGTCCTCATCTCTGAGACCCCTTTGGATCCTTCAGGGCTATAGGCCAGCTTCCATGGGAAGCTTTTCTTAATCACACTCATCATCAGGGTATTTTGTCTCTTCAATTTATCATATATAAATCTATCTTTTATATGATATCTGTTCCGCCTCCCTACAATACAGTATGAGCTCCTTGAGGATGGGGTCTGTTTTTCATTTTATCCCTGTAGCCCCTACACCTATCTCAGAACCCTGAAAAGAGTATAAAATTAATAATAAATTTAAAATTAAATTAAATTCAACTACTATGTTTATGCTGACTTCCAAAATATTTACCTACAGTAAATCCTGCTCTCTTATCCTACCTCTAGTCCCACGTCACCAAATATCTCTTAGATATTTCCATTTGCTATCATATTGTCTTCACCTTCAATTCAACAGACTCCAAACTTAACTCATCATCATCCCCCTAAAATTAGCTCCTGCTACTAATACTCTGCCTCCTCAGCTATCTTTGACTCATCCCTCTCATTCATCCTCCATATCCACCACTGATTTCTATCATTCTTTTTCTTTTTTGGAATATCTGTTCTCCTTCTTGCTTTCCAATTTTACTGCCCCTAAGTTGTCTGGGTTCTCATCAACTCACGTCAAGATGAATGCAATAAATTTTTATCTGTTCTTCCTGATTCCAGACTCCCCTCTCCTCAATAGCACTGTAAAACTAATCTTCCTTAAGTGCATTCATTCCAGTGTTCAAGAAATTAGAATGAAAACCTACTATTTCTTATATCAAACTCCTTTTATAACTTATTCTCTGGACCTACCCCACAAAAGGAATAACTTTTACAAAGCACTTCAAGGTCTTCAAAACCCTTTACAAGTGGTCCTCACAGCAACCTTGTGAACTAACTGCTATGTCTATTTACAGATGAGAAGTTAAAAGAGTTGCCCAATAGCACACAGCAAGGCAGGATTTTAATTCAAGGCTAACCAATTACAAGTCCATGATTCTATCTACAACACCATCTACTTCCTTCAGCTTATCTAACTTGTTTCTTAATCAATATCCAGTCTATATATATTCCCCAAAAATAGTGATTGCCTTATTCCTTACAAACAATCCCCTTGATTAGATAAATTGTCTTATTTTTCTACATCCACCATAGAGCAGTTAAAGTGTGAATCACATTTGTTGTTATTCCGTCATTTTATTCATATCCAACTCTTTGTGACCTTATTTGGGGTTTTCTTGGCAAAGATACAGGAGAGGTTTGCCATTTTCTTCTCTACTTCATTTGACAAATAAGGAAATTGAGGCAAATAGAGTATTGTGACTTGTCCAGGATCATACAGCTAATAAGAGTCTGAGGCCAGATTTTTAATTCAGGTCTTCCTGATTCCAGGCCTGGCACTTTAATCACTGAGCCATCTAACTGCTCAATGAAGTAAGTATTCAATAAATAATCATAATATCATGCAATATTAGAGATAGAACCTGGAAGGTAAACTAGTTTAATTCCCCCCTTTTCATTTTACAGATGAGGAACCTGAAATGTAAAGAATCCTAAATCATTCAGCCAGAGAAAGGAGGAAAAGAAGGAGGAAAGAGAGAATATGGACTTTTGTGGTATAAGAACTAACATCTGTAAATTCTCAAGGAAAGGAAAGGCATCATTTGTTCTTTAAATTTCACTGGCACTGAATTATAATCCTTTCAGTAACATATATTTACTCAAAGTTGTTCATGTGTGTACTCTGTCACTCAGGAAAGACTACATTTTAAAAAACCAATTAATTATCCTTATCTTTCAAAAAATACCATGTCTACAAACAATTACTTTTATCCAATAAGCAAACTTGGACATGCATGATTATCTGGTTTAAAAAAGCTTGCTTAAAAATGTGTTGGGCCTTATCCTATGTGCTTTGTGGGTGGGAAAGGATCAACAAATACTCCCACCCAGAAACATTCTATGGGAATCTTCTAATCATTTAAATCTATTTGTTAATAGATATTTGGAGAAGGGGAAAGAAAGAAAAAAAAAAGCCAGATGATCATAACATTGCAAATCTTTCATCCTCTTGGGAAGTATATAGTCTTCCATTCACAAAAAAGATGAAATATTTTTCACTCAATGCCATGAACAGTTAGTATTTAATAAATATTTACTTAATTCAACTTAACTTTTTAAGGAGAAGAACATTCTAAGAAAAGAAGTACTGAGATGATGTAGTAGGGAAAATGGGAGAAATAATACCACCTTCCACCTTCTTGCCAGAAGTGTTGCAAGAATCAGCTAAGATAATAAATGTAAATTTCTCTCTTGCTTTGGAGAAGGATGTCTTCAATTGTAATCACAACAATCGTAAATAAAATACAGTGGAAAAAGCCCTACAGCACAAGTCAAACAGGATTCAGGTGTCACTGATATTATTAGCTGTGTAACTCTGGCCAAGATGCTTAACTGTTCTGAGCCTCAGTTTATTCATCTGTAAAATAGGAGAAATAATACCATATTTTTGCCAGAAGTGTTGTAAAAATAAGCTGAGATAATAAATGTAAATTGCTATCATGATCAGCCCTAATTATTAGTTATTATTAGCAAGAAAGTGGCTAGACCACATTGGGGTTGTTAACTTTCTTATGTCATGGACCCCACTGATCATCTGGTAAAGTCTATAAGCCCCTTTCTAAAAATCATGTTTGGTAGCTATATCTGTAAATGAAGCAAATGCTAAATGTCAGATGTTAATGAAAATAAAGAGATATAGAAATATATATATGCGTGTGTGTGTGTGTATTTCCCCCATCTAAGTTCACTGATACCCTAAAACTTATCTAGGGTGTCCCAAGTTAAGAACCCCTGGATTAATTGATTCCAAGGGTCTATTCCAGGACATTAACTTTAAATGGAATCTATTCACAAAGAGCTGGATGGGACTGAAATGATTGAACAACAACAATCAGAACCTTGGGTTTCTCATGATTTGGTAGAAAAGAACACTGGATGAGACAGATCTGGGTTCAAAACTCAATTCTGAGACATATTTGCCATGTGAACTTTAGCAAGTCATTTAATACATCTGTGTCTCAGTTTCTTCATCTGTATTCTGCCCACCTGTAAGGGTTGCCAAAGGGTAAGGGTTCCCTTAAAGTGTACAGAGCAGGACCCTTTCATGTTCATGGGGAGGAAACCCCCTCTCCCAGTGCAGTCAGTCTTAGGGAAGTGGATTGGGGAATTGGGGGAGGATTGAGAGACCAAATGATTTGCTCAGGGTCAGAGGGTCAATGATAGAATTTGGGCTTGAACCAAGTCTTCCTAATAATTCTAAATGAGTTTTGTACCCAGTAGTACAAGCCACTACATAATGCCCTTGATAGAGCTCTGTATTTGAAATCAGGAACACCTGAGTTCAAATTCTACCTTACATCACCAAGGTCAAGTTACTAAAGCTCCGCCTGCCTCAGTTTCTTCATCTGAAAAACAATGATAGTACTAAGACCTCCCTTTTGGGGCTTACTTAATTTAATTACTTAATTGGATGCAGTGAGGAAAAATAAGATAATATTTACAAAATGCTCTGTAAACTTTAAAAGCTATAAAAATACCAGCTATTATTACACCACACTGCCCCTCATATTAATATTATTGTTGTGGTTGTTTTTCCTAATGTGGATGTACAAGTAAAAAATATTTTACTTTGCTCTTAGTCCACTAGAAATAATAAAATTTTCAGGGAGGGGAAAGGGTGGGAAGGTAATGAGTTGGGTTCTGTGGCAAACCTCATTAATCCTCCAAAACACTTTGTGTTGAACTCTGCCTAGCAATTTAATGTATCCCCTCAAGGGGAGTTTGGACACGATTTTAAAAATATAAGATTCAAATACATTCTGAATTTGCTGTAGTAAAGATACCACTTAGAGCAATGTTGGCACTCATAGGCAGCCCTTGAACTACAAGCTGGGTGTATTCCAAATGGTTTTAAATTGGTTGTTTGGAATTCAAAATGCACTTGTCCCCATAGAAACAAAGTTATACATTGAGGATTATAGGTCAGCCCATAAACGCCTATTTAACACATTGCTTGAGCTGGCCATGACTTAAACCTTTACAACACTCCTTCCACCCACAGAGATCTTCCTAAGATCCTGTGAACACAGCTTTAGAGCTGGAAAGGGGTGTCGGAGGCCATTTAGTCTAGTCCTCTCTTTTAAAGATGACTAATGAGAGGTCCAGGGAAGCTAAAGGTCAAAGAGATAGCCAGAGGTGGGAGAGGAACCCAGGTCCCTCGAGTCCAGAGCCAGAGCTTATCCCATTATTTCACTCTTTAAATCCAACTCTCTCATTTTACAGATGAGGAAATAGAGGCTCAAAGAAGCAAAGGGGTGATTTGGTTCCCTAGGGAATCCCCACTTCCCCCCATTATGGGATAATGTCCCCTTAAAATCCTAGATTCCTCATCTAGATAATAAGTGGGTTGGACAAGATGGTCTATGGGGGGGATAGGGAAAGGAGGAGGAAGAGAAGAAGGAAATAGAGAAGGAGGAAGGAGAATGACATCCTGAAAGAGCTGATTATAAAAATATCTGACTGATTAGGAGTTTAACTGATCTTTACAAACCAGTTGTTGTTCAGTCATTTTCAGTCATGTCTGACTTTTTGTGACTCTATTCAAGGTTTTCTTGACAATGATATTGCCATTCCACTGGCAGCCCATTTTATAGATAAAGAAACTGAGACAGACAGGATTAAATAGTTTGCCCAGGGTCACATAGCTAGTAAGTATCTGAAGCTGGATTTGAAGTTGCCCTTATAATGATGTACTTCAAGTCATAGGAATTAGTTCTTGGGTTCAAGGGAGCCACTTTTGCTACAGGGTCTAGAATTGTGGATTCCCAGGATTTCTGAATCTACATGATATCTACTATGATCTCAGAGAGAGACGGCATAGAATAAAATGAGATGGATAGGTTTTAATAATAGCAATAATAGGTAGTATCTAAGTAGCACTTCAAGATTTACAAAACGCTTTACAAATATTAACCTCTTGTATCCTCAGAGCAACCCCATTTTATTTTTATCCCCATTTTATAGATGAGAAAACTGAGGCAGAAGCCAAGGAACTAGACCAGGATCACAACTAAGCAACATCTAAACTTAGATTTTTTTTGTCTCTGGGTCCAGAACTCTATTCACTGAGCCACCCAGCTGTCACAAACTGTGTTATAACCAAAAGCTGACCCTTATGTTTATAATATGCTGTTATGTTTGCAAAAGGAGAAATTATGGATATAAGGGGCAGCTAGGTGGTACAGTGGCTAAAGTGACAGGTTTGGAATTCAGGAAGACCTGAGACATAATTTCAGACACATTAGCTGTGTGATCCTGGGCAAGTCACTTAACCCCGTTTGCCTCAGTTTCCTCATTTGTCAAATGAGCTGGAGAAGAAAATGGCAAACTACTCCAATATCTCCATCAAGAAAACCCCAATTGGTCATAAAAAGTCAGACATAACATTTTTTTTGGTCCAGATATTAAAAAAAGAAAAACTCCATCAATGCAAGGACACTGCAATGTCCTATCTTAGAAAATTACATGAAACCCTGAAAAATTAACTAGTTGGACCAGGATTATACAACCAGTATGTATACCAGAGGTAGAATCTGAACCCAAGTTTTCCTGCCTAAGGCTGGGCCTCTATCTACTTTACCAGGCTGCCTCTAAATGTTCATATAACTATGCCTCTTTATGGCACCACTTGAGATTAGATATAATTTCGTGAGAATTCAATTAGCAAATGTGAAAAGGTTCATTATTATTCATAATTATTCATTATTATTATTCATAACTCATATAATTATTCATATATTGGTAAGACAAAGTCACTGGCATGGTCTTATACAAACTGCTATGAGCAAGACTATAATTGTAACCTTGGCCACCTACTTTAAAAATGGTAAACACACATTAACACACTGTCAGTGAAGTTGTGAACTGATCCAACCATTCTGAACAGCAAACTGGAACTATGCTCAAAGGGCTATAAAGCAGTTCATTTTTCTACTTTCTACGCCAAAGAGATCAAAGAAAAGGAAAAGGACACATATGTACAAAAATATTTATAGCAAGTTTCTGGAGTGGCAAAGAATTGGAAATTTAGGGTATGCTCATCAATTGGGTGACAGCTGAATAAATTGTGGTAGATATGATTGTGATAGAATACTATTGTGTTATAAAAATACTAAACAGAACAGTTTCAGGAAAACATATAAACCGATGCAAAGTCAAGTGAGCAGAATCAAAAGAACACTGTACACAGTAACAGCAATATTGTACAATGGTCAACTATGAATGACTTAGCTATTCCCAGCAATACAAAGATCCAAGAAAATTCTGAAGAACTTATGAGGAAAAATCCAAGTCCAGAGAAAGTACTGAAAAAAAATCTGAATGTAGACTGAGGCATACTCTCAAAACTCCATTATTCTTTTTTTCTTTAATCTTTTTTGAACAGGGTTTAACAACCTATACAAGATCACATAGCTAATGAGTGTCAAGCATCTGAGGTCAAATTTGAACTCAGGTCCTCCTGGCTCCAGGGCTGTTATCTAGCTGCCCCCAACTTTCTTTATTATTTCTATTTATTATTTATAATAAACATTATTATATTTGGTTTTGGTCTGCACTTTCTTTTGCAATATGTTAAATGTGGAAATTTTTTTTTCTGCACATATATAATCTACATCAAATTGCTTGACTTCTAAAGAAGGAATTAGGAAAGAGGAGAGAAGAATAGAGGGAGGAAGGGAAAGAATTTGGAACTCAATTTTAAACAATGAAGGTTAAAATTTTTTGTTTCATTGTAATTGAGAAAAAAATAAAAACAGTAGTCCCAAAGGAGCTGAGAAAATTATGTCAATGGATCAGTATAAACAAATGACTATATTAGTCTATACGTAGCTTGATCATAATTGTTTGCATATTGTATCTCCCATTAGATAATAAGCTTTTTAAGGATAAGGACTGCTTTTTGTCTTCTTTTTTATATCTCTAGCACTTAGCCCAGTGTCTGGCACTATAGGAGCCATGTAATAAATTTAATAATTTAAATTAGTTTATTGACAGACTAAAAATTCCTGATTCAAATCAATGGCAAATATGTGCCAGCCACTGTGCTAAGTTTTGGGGACATGAAGAAAGGCAAAATGGTCCCTTCCCTCAAGGAACTCACTGCCTGATAGGAGAGACAACATGCAAAGACTTACGGACAAACATAAAATCACTTTCTCAGACAAAGAACTCGAAACAAAGTGAGTATCCACTGGCTGAAGAATCAAGCAACAAGTATTCATTAGGCACCTGCTTTGAACTTGGCATTGCACTGTGCTAGATGCAGGAAATACAAAGACAAATAAGAAAATCCCTATTCCTAATGAGCTTACATGCTCTCAGAGAAGACAATAAGTACATATACATACACAAAATAAATTCACAATATATGATTATAATGGTATATTAAATAAGAAATGACAAGTTGAGGAATTTAAGCTTTCTATGAGCCAATACAGAATGAAATAATCCAGGCAGAAGAAAATTTTGTATATGGTGATAACAATAGTGAAAAGAATATTAAATAGAAAATCATAATATAAGCAACTGCCATAATCAATCTTGCTCCTGGAAATAACAACAGATAATGAAATATAACTGGCTCAATGCTGAGTGAAATGAGCAGAACCAGGAAAACATCGTACATGGTAACTGCAAGATTATGTGATGATCAACAAGGACAGACTTAACTCTTCTCAGCAATACAGTGAGCCAAGGCAACTGCAATAGACTTAGGATGGAAAATGCTATCTGCAGCCAGAGAAAGAACTATGAAGACTGAATGAGGATCAAAGCTTAGTATATTCACCTTATTTTATTTCCCTGTTCATGGTGCTTCCCTTTTGTTCTGATTTTTCTTTCACAACATGATAAATATGGCAATATGTTTAAAATATTTGCACATGTATAACCCATATCAGATTGCTTGTTGTCTTGGGAAGAAGGAAGGGAAGGAGAAAAAAATGTGGAACTCAAAGTCTTACAAAAATGAATGTTGAAAACTATCTTCACATAACTGGAAAAATAAAACATCATTGAGAAAAAAAAAGTAAGATTATAAAAAAAGAAAAAAGAAAAAGAAATATATGTGCTTTTTATCAGGACACTGGGACAGAACAGTATGTACATCACCAGATATAGTCAATATATTGGGTTTTTTTTTTCTTTTTGCTGAGGCAATTGAGGTTAAGTGACTTGCCCAGAGTCACACAGCTAGGGAATGTTAAGTGTCTGAGACCACATTTGAACTCAGGTCCTCATGACTTCAGGGCTGGTGCTCTATCCACTGTGCCACCTAGCTGCCCCTGTATTGTTTTTTTCTTAAACTTTATTCTTTGTTACAGTGCAGGAATGGGATAGAATGGATAGGTAAATATTTAGAACTGTATACTATGTAAAAAGAAAAGGCACCTCTTAAAGGAGGAAAATGAACCACATGCGCAAAATTGTTTGTGGCAGCCTTTTTTGTAGTGGCAAAAAATTGGAAACTGAGTGGATGCCCATCAAGTGGAGAATGGCTGAATAAATTATGGTATATAAATGTTATGCATTATTATTATTCTGTAAGAAACGACCAACAGGATGATTTCAGAGAGGCCTGGAGAGACTTGTATGAACTGATGCTGAGTGAAATCAGCAGAACCAGGAGATCATTGTACACGACAAGGTGAATTCTGATAGACATGGCTCTCTTCAACAGTGAGATGATTCAGGCCAGTTCCAATTGTTCAGTGACAAAGAGAGCCATCTATATCCAAAGAGAGGTCTGTGGGAACTTAATGTGGATCACAATATAGTATTCTCACTTGTTTTATTGTGGTTTGCTTGAAATTTATTTTCTTTCTCATTTTTTTTATTTTTATGTGATTTTTCTTGTGCAGCAAGATAATTGTATAAATATATGCCTATATTGAATTTAACATATATTTTAACAAGTTTAACATGTATTGGATTACATGTCATCTAGGGGGGAATAAGAGGAAGGGGGAAATTGGAACATGAGGTTTTTCAAGGGACAGTGTTGAAAAATTATCCTTGCATATGTTTTGAAAATTAAAAAAACTACAATAAAAAAGGGAGGGAAAGAAAGCCTACCTTACTGAAATCATATTTCCTGGAACTATTTTAAAAAGAAAAGAAAAGGCACCAATAAAACCTTTTTAAAAATATTTCCTTCTCCTCTGCCCTCCCCTTCCCCCATTTTATAGGAAAGGAATTGATTTGAAGTAGCGGGTAGAAAAGGAAAGAATGATATGCCCAATGTCACACAACCAGCTAGGTTTTATTTTTCAAATTTTCAATAGTATTTTATTTTTCCAAACATATGTAAAGATAGTTTTCAACATTCGTTTTTATAAGATTTTGTGTTCCAAATTTTTCTTCCTTCACCTTCCCTCCCTAAGACAGCAAACAAGCTAATATAGTTTAAATAAGTACAATTCCTTTAAACATATTTCCCATGTTTTCCATGCTATGCAAAAAAAAATCAAAAAAGGGAAAAACCATGAGAAAGAAAAGGCAAACAACAAAAAAAGTGAAAATAGTATGCTTCCACATTCAGTCTTCTTAGTTCTTCTCTAGATACAGATGGCATTTTCCATCCCAAGTCTACAGGAATTATTTTGGCTCACTGTATTACTGAGAAGACATAGATCTATCATAGTTGATCATTGTATAGCATTGTTGTTGCCGTGTATATTGATCTCCTGGGTCTGCTCATTTCACTCAGCATCAGTTCATGCAAGTCTCTCCAGGCTTCTCTGAAATCGCCCTGCTGGTCATTTCTTACAGAACAATAATATTCCATATCATTCATATACCATAATTTATTCAGCCACTCTCCAATTGATGGGCATCCTTTCAATTTCCAGTTTCTAGCCACTACAAAAAGGGCTGCCACAAACATTCTTGCACATGTGGGTCCCTTTCCTTCCTTTAAGATCTCTTTGGGATATAAACCCAATAGAAATACTGCTGGGTCAAACATAATTTGATCACTCTTTGGACATAGTTCCAAATTGCTCTCCAGAATGACCACCAGCTAGTTATTAGAAGAACTAGTCCTGGAACCCAAATCATGTTCCACTGGAGGCCAGTCTTAAATGCCATCTCCGCTAAAGACAATACATTATGTTTACACTGACAGGCCTCTAACAATAGTGACTGAATCTGCTCATTGTCATTTGTCTGGATGACATTTCTCAGGCTTATCGATTTGTGATGGAGAGATGGAAGCAAGATAGCCAAAGTGAGCTTTTTCCTGTAATCCTTTTTGCCTCTAAAGACTATTTCCTGAAAGGAGCACATGATCAGGCAGCATGTCATGAATTATACAGATCCAACCTCAGAACTAGGAAGGACTGAGTTCAAGGCCTGCCTTTGTCACATACTTTTGGTTGTGTAATCCTGGGAAAATCATTTGAATTTTTCAGGATCCTAGATATTGTTGGTAGAAGTAGTTTTCTTCCTGGAAATTCATTCCATCCATGAAATCATAGGTCCAGTCTCACTCTCCCTACTTTCCCATTCTGCAAAACCTCACACAAAAGGAATTATGTAGAAAGATCACCCCCAACAGAAATGGGAACTTTAGGAATTCCCCATTTGCAGGCAAGAGGATGGGTTTTAAATCTAGCTCATTTCTGAATGCCTTAATCCTTATTAAGTATGTCTTTCTCATGGCCACCTCAGGCTCTCAAAGGCTAGAATGGAAGAAGTCACAGTACTCAGAGAAAATAATGGGAAAAAAATAATCCAATGAGACAATATCACACAAAAGTCTCCCAAAACATTCCCCTGCAAACACTCCTCTCCCCATTTTCCTTCTCCCTTCTACAAAATATGAACACAACATGAAGAAACAGAATGTATTTCATGGTTTTCTGTATGTAATTGTTGCAGCATTTGTTTGTTTGGAAGCTGGGCCTCCAACATGAACAGTGTTTTCATGCCTGTAAAAAAAAAATCTGCCTGAAGCAGACTAAAAAGGCAAAAAAAAAAAAAAGAATCTTTTGTCCTGCAATTTGCCAAAATGAGCAGGTCTAATCACCTTGGATTTCAATTGCATTATTAATTCTATCTCAGGTGGCTTAAATCATCAATTAACACAGTAAAAATCACCCTGGAAAGAATTGCAACCTTAGTTCCCCCGACAGCCTCTTACCTAAGTGCAAGTAAAATTGATTATTTTGGAAAATTGCTATTAAAAATACATACTCACTTTATAAAGATTATCAGAATCATTATTTTATGACATTTCATAAACTTTTCAAACACCCCATTCTAATGCTTTCTCTTCAACATTCTTGGCTCTGGCCTTCTAGTGATAATTCCTGACATATGCACTAATTATCTAAGGATTAAGTTGTTATCCCTCTTTGGTTTACAGAAGGTCAGAACCTGTCTCATTGGTTTAGGGATGAATATTAAAATTTTTGAGTGTGTGTTGTATGTTCAATTGTTTTCAGTTATGTCTGATGGGGCATAAAGATACTGGCAAAGATACTGAATTGATTTGCCATTTCCTTCTTCATCTCATTTTACAGGGAAGGAAACTGAAGCAAACAGGGTTAAAGGACTTGTCCAAGGTCACACATCTAGTGTCTGAGGCTAGATTTGAACTCACAAAGTAAAATCTTCTTGACTCCAGGCCCAGTAGTCTCTCTAGTGTACCACCTACCTGTCCCAACTTTTGAACCAACAATTAAATCAATACCCTCTGTAACTACTAACCACTCATGTTCCCTAAGGCCTTCCCTTGGACCCACTTCTCCCTCTATACTATTTCACTTGGTAATTTCATCAGCTCCCATGGATTCAATTATCATCTTTATGCAGATATTTTTCCCAAAATCCCCCCATCTTTCTAACTTTTCCAAGACTATGAAAAGTGCTATTATCCTACCATATTCATAATCTAGGTGTTCTCATTTATTCTTCACTCTCTCACCCACTAAATCCAATCAGTTGCCAAGTCTTTTCATTTCTACCTGTGTACCATATCTCATAGATTCCTTGTAATCCATTACTACCACTCTGAGCAGCTATTTGCTTGATGTCCCTTCCTCAAGTATCTCCCCAATCTATTCCATCCTCCATGTATCTATTAAAGTGATCTTCCTTAAGTGCAGGTCATCTCCCATTCAACAAACTCCACTGGTTCCCTATTACCTGTAGGGTCCAATATAAAATCTCCAGGTTAGCTTTTAAAGTCCTTCATAACCGGGTGCACCTCTGACTTTCCAGCCTACAGCTTGCTCCCTTTCATGCATTCTCCAAACCAGTATCACTGGCTTCCTTATTTTATCTTGACCAAAACTCTCTATTATCCCAGCTTCCTACATTTTCCCTGGCTGCCCACACGGGAATTCGTTTCCTCCTCATTTCAGCCTCCTAACTTCCCTAAACTCCTTCAAGTTGCAGCTAAAATACCACCTTCTACACAAAGTCTTTCCTGGCAGCCCTTGCTACTAATGGCTTCCCTCTGGTGATTTGCCCTCAAATTTACCCAGATATATCTTGTTTGTACTTCTCTCTAGAGGACCATGACATCAGGGAGGTGATTCCATGACTTTCAAAGGAATTGAATGGAAATGAGGGAGGGCTGTGCAAAGTCACCAACCTCACTTTCTCCTCCAGAGCCATATGAGTCCAGGGCCAGACACAGACCAGGACAACTGAAAACAGCCCCAGATGTAATGGGATACTGTGGCATTTTTAAGTCTCAGGCCTCAGTCTGAGGTTACACCCATTCAGTAATTAAGTCTAGGTAAGAAATGAGGTAAAGAATGGCCTCTTTTACCTGGAAGGTGAAGACCCTTCGGGTTTCTAGCCAAAATAGAAACAATTGCTATTTACACTCTTTGCAATCAGGGCCCAAACAATGACCAGGGATCAAGGAAGGTTTGGACTAGGACCAATTGTTGGTCTATCAATAAAAGCCAGAGTAAATTGTAAACCCCAAGACATCTCCTGAAGTTTAAGCAGTCAAAATTTACATTCTTTGAGAAAAGCACTGGCAGGTAGGGGTATGATAGCCTATGTGGACAGAGGAAGCGAAGGGAGGGAAACTACAAAGTTATTTGCCTGCTTTCTCTCCCATTGGATTGTGAGCTCCTAGCAGAAGTTGGCTTTTTTTTTACCTTTTTATTTTTACCTTTTCTTAGCACAGTGCATAGCACATAGTAGGCACTTAATAATAGCTGTTAACTTGACTTGCCCCCTTTTCTATACATAGACATGGAGAGACTATCTGCACTGATGATAGGATTCCCTACTCACAGCAAGTCAAGAATCCATTACAGAACAGAACTTGATTTTAATCCTTTTATTAGAACTGTATGGTTTTCTAAGACCAACAAATTACAAAGATTCCAACCTTTAGCTCATTTGAGATTATATCTAAGTCCCAACCAGTCAGAAACAAAGAACCTCATTAAAATGTCAATAAATATGTATTCTTAATAATCATTCATATCAGCCACATATATACATAAAGTATTATCTATATCTAAACACACATTTATACTGGGTCCACCTAATAAGTAATAAAGATAAAAGAATCTTATTTCTTTCCTCCTGCCCCCTCTCTCTTCTTTCTCTACAAATTTATATATCCACATTTTTATACTTTGTTTCCTTTTTGGTTGATTGAAGCTATACCCACAAAAGACACAAAAACTACAGAAAGAAATAAGAATATATCTCACCTTATATTAATTAATTGTACAGATAAATTGGGAACAGTGCCTATTTACATTAAGGAGGTAGTATGACATAGTGGATAGACAGGAAGACCTCAACCACATTCTCATTTTGACCATGAGAAAATCACTCAACCACAGCAAGTCTCATTTTCCTTACCTGTACACTAGGAATAACAATCACACAACAATAACAATCACAAAAACAACAAACACCAACTACCTAACTCGTAAGGTTGTTATGAAGCTCTAATAAGATGGTTGTATATAAAGTATTTTGCAAAATTTTTTAAAAGTAAGATATGTATGCATATATATGTATGTTAGCACCATTAATTTATGTATAACCAGATGGAATTATCTTCCTTTTCTTTCAATATTCCAGAATCTGAAAGAGGGAAAAATATTTCTGTTTCCTTCTTAAGGAACATCTTTCTATCTTTTTCTATCATGGCTCTACCATTGCAGTTGAAATCTATTTTAATAAGGGAACCACTAAATGTTCCACTTTGTCTTCATTCACTTTATTGAACGCTGCATCCTAGCTTCTGGATGAAGATGATTTTATATTGGACAGACTTACCTGTGGAGAAGATGAACACTGTGTCATTCCAGAGCCCATATTTGTTCAGAGCTCTTGTGACATTTCCCACAGCTTCATCCATAAGGGTCACCATTCCTGCATAAGAACGCCTCTTCTTGTCTTGGATAAAATCATATAGCTGCAGATATTCCTCGGGGACCTGAAGGGGCTCGTGGACAGATTGTAGGGCGAGGTAGAGAAACAGAGGCTGGAAAAAAATTATACCAATCAGTTAAGAGAGCAGTCAAGTGGGAAATGTCACACAGTGAGCAGACCTACATTTATCAGCTAATTAGAATAACAATTGCCACCTCTCCATCTTCTCCTTTCCCCACTCAGGCTTTTTCCTATATTGCTATAAGCATCAGAATTAGGTATCTACCTGTGAAGTTAGGATTTGGCTTTTTCTACTACCACATTATATGGGAAAATGAATATATGAATTTTAATAGTTTATATCAAGTGTTCAACCAAATTTGATTCCTGAGAGCTAAAAAATAAAGTTGATATTTTCTTTCCACTTAACTCTCATCTTAGTAGTATTCTAAATCAGTTGTGCCTTCTTTATTTTCTTTTCTCCCCACCTTCTAATGTAGCTCTTACCTGTCGCTATATTTACTGTGCTCCAATACAGCTTGTTGGATTTTGGCAAAGACTTAAAAGTCTGAAGGATTTCAATGTATGAACTTTATTCTTCTATTGAAGAAAATCAGACATTTAAGTCATTATAGAAAGTTAGTGTCATAAACTTATAAGGTGACTTGGGAGTCCCATTTGCCAGATTATGATTATTCAGTCAGCAGTGTTCGATTCTTTAGTAACCCCATTGGGGATTTACTTGGCAGAGATACTGAGTAATTGGCCATTTCCTTCTCCAGCTCATTTAATAGATGAGGAAACTGAGGCAAACAGGGTTAAGTGACTTGTCCAGAGTCCCAGAGCTATCAGAAGCTGGATTTGAATTTAGGAAGTTGAGTCTTCCTACTCCAGGATCAGCACTCTATCCACTGCATCTTTTAATTGCCCATTAGATTATTACCACTACTCTATAGTTCTTCTTTTGCATTCACATAAATTTACACAAATTATTTATGTCTAAACAAATAAAACTCAGCACCATTGTCTAAACAAATAAAACTCTCCCATTCAATACCATCTGTATTAAGATCATTATCTACCAGAGTTCCCCACTTCCTAATGTAATGGAAATAAAGTCAGGACTTGGGGGGAAAGAGAGGGGAAGACAAGGCTCAAGCTGGGCCCCCTTTGACATAGCCTTGGTGGCTTCTGTCTGGGGTGATGTGGATTCCCAGTTCACTTAGGGTGATATGAAGTCCAGCCCATGTGGCACTGCAGTCCCTATAACTTGGTGGTCACCTGAAAGTCCCATGAATCACCACACCCTGGCCTTCCAAATAGATACTTTTCAATATGGAAACAAAGACAATATTGTCAATAGAAGTGCCTTGATGGCTACCCTAGCTACGTCAAGGCTAAGTAACACTCCTTTGGATAACTATTCATTGACCTCCTTTTGTCCCATAATTGACTCTTAGCTAACAAAAGCCATTGTCAGGCTTGTCTCTGAAGCTATCAGACACATACATATAAACTTCTTCCTGACATTCTTTCTTCATCTCTCTCTATTGATCTCTCTCTCTTTCATCTAGGCAATAGAGAAAAAAAAAAATCCTTTCACCCCAGTAACTTCTATTCTTATTGAATTCTTTGATGCATTGAAAGATCAAGCAAAGTGTCCAGAATAACAGTTTATAGGCAAGAACTTCTTCCTGCCATTCTTTCTTCCTCTTTTTCTACTGATCACTCCCTCTCTCATCTAGGGAAGAGAGAGAGAGATAATCCTTCCACCCTTCTACTCTTGGAATTGTTTGGTGCATTGAAAGATTAAGCAACTTGTCCAGAATAATGCAGTTTATAGGCAAGAACTTCTTCCTGCCATTTTTTCTTCATCTCTCTGTACTAGTCACTCTGTCTTTCATCTAGGGAATAGAGAAAATGTTTCCACAATTTCCACTTTTATAGAATTGTTTGATGCATTGAAAGATTAAGCAACTTGTCCATAATAACACTTTATAGGCAAGATACCTTCTGTCCCACCTTTTATAGGAAGTTTTTCTCAATTCCTCTTAATTCTAGCATCTTCCCTCTGTTAATTATTTCCTGTTTATCCTATAGCTTGTTGGTACATATTAGTTTGTTTCTCTTCTCCCCTATTAGATTGTGGGCTCCTTGAGGGGAGGAATTATCTTTTTTCTTTCTTTACATTCCTAGCACTTAGCATAGTGCCTAGTACATAGTAAATACTTAATAAATACTTACTAATTGACTGACTTATATACTGACCATTAAGGAGTTCAAGGGAGAGAGGAGATAGGGGCTTACTTCTTTGAGGGTCTGTAATCTGGGGAATTTCACCAAAGTAGATATGTTTTTGACACATTTTGTGTTGAATGGGCTGAAGCAGTCTTACTATTGAAGCCCTGGAACCCTTTCTTGATTGTGATTACCTCTGTCTACACTCTCCCAGATCCCTAGAGCCCTTTCTTAGTTGTGATTACCTCTGTCTACACTCTCCCACCAGATCCATGTGGCTTCTTAGAGCACCCTTTTCTCTAGTTCCCTATATCTTCCCTTTATCACACCTGGATCTCAGACCCTCTTCAATTCTGTCTCTAGGACTCAGTGATTATTAAAGGTTGTCTAGAAGCAAAACTATCATTCTTTTTACCACCATGTTGCTTCCTTTCTAATTCACAAAGAAACTAATTTATACCTCATATAGGGATCATTCAATGCAATATCATTTTTGCAGTTAGTTTAATATCTGGCCCCATTTCTGTGTTCAGATCTGGGAAAGACCAATTTTTTATATGTGAGATGGAGGTAATAAAAATATATACATACAAATAATAAAAATATAGATATATATATATATATACACACAAAATTAATAATCTCAGGGAGCCAGTTAATCAACTGACAAATATTTATTAAGTGCCTCCTATGTCCCAAACACTGCCCGAGGGTGCTGGAAATAAAGTAGAATGAAAGAAACAACTACTCACAAGAAATTTACATTACAATGGGGGAAAACAAATACATGTAAAAATAATACAACATAAATATAAACATAAATAATACAACCCGATATAAATAAATGCAAATATATACAAAGCAGTTAAATACAAGCTATTTTTGGAGGGATGGTACTAAGAGTTGGAAAATTCAGGAAAGGCTTCTTATAGAAGTTGGTACTTGATCTCAACAACTTTGAACAACTTAGCTCACTTAAATCCAATTCAAAAGTCAAGATATCACCCCATGATGCCATTGGTCCTCTTTAAAAATAAAAGCCAAAGACACAACAACAACAAAAGAAGAGAGGGACTCTATGAGGTAGAACAAAAATTCTTAAACTGTGGGTCACCACGCCATATGGGGTCATATAACTGAATGTGGGAGTTGCAAAAAATTTGGCAACAGTTAAAGATTTCAAATATTCCCCTAAGATTTAATTCTTTTTTGTAAAAATAAACAAGCACATCTATCCTATTAGTATGAAATTTGCTTCTATCTTTAATAAAAGGTAAAATTATATGTATACCAAAGAAGTGTTTTAAAATAAATTTCTTTATGATTTTTATTATATTTGCATACTGTTTTACATACCTATATACTGGAGGTCATGTAAAAATTTCTCTGGTAGGGGCAGCAAGGTGGTGCAGTGGATAGAGCACCAGCCTTCAAGTCAGGAGGACCAGAGTTCAAATCTGATCTCAGATACTTAACACTTTCTTGGCTGTGTGATCCTGGGCAAGTCACTTAATACAAATTGCCTCAGAAAAAAAATCTCTGGTGAAAAGGGGTCACAAGTGAAAAAAGTTTAAGAAGCCCTGCAGTAGATGAGAGGAGGAAGTTCATTCCAGGTACGATGGATGGCCAAAGCAAAGGCACAAAGATAAGAGAGGGAGGGCTTTGTTTAAGGAATAGAGGGGATCATTTTGGCTAGATCAAATGATAGTGGAGGGAAAGTAATATCCAGTAAAGCTGGAAAGATAATTTAGGGCCAGATTATGTAGGGTTTAAAAACTTAAACCTAAGAATTCATATTTTATCTTGTAGGTAAAAAGAAGTCACTGGAGTTGGTTGAATAGACAAATAACAGGGTCAGGTCTGTGTTTTAGGAAAATTATTTTGAGAGCAATATGTAAGATAGTCTCAAGTGCAGAACAATTTGAGGCAAATCACTTGAGGCAAAAAACCCGACCTCTCCAGGCCTTAGCTTCTGAAACTCTAAAATGAGGAAGGTTGGATCAGATGATCTTTAAAATCTCTTAGAGTTGAAAGAGACTTTAGAGATCATCTGATCCAACCTTCTTCATTTTAGAGATCTCTGATGGTATAATAACAATAGCTAATATTTATATAGATTTGATGGTATGCCGAGTATTCTGCTAAGCATTTAACAATTTATTATACTATTTGATCTTCAAAACAATCGTGTAAGCTAAAAGCTATCATTATCCTTTTTTTTAACAGTCAAGATAGACATAAATTAATTGATTTTATCAGGGTCATATAGCTAATAAATGTCTGAAGGCCACATCTGAACTCAGATCTTCCAGACTCCAGGCTCAGTATTCTATCCACTGCACCACCTAGTCTGGGATCTCATTATTTGTAAAGAAACAATGAGTTCTTTTCTACAAGATAGTATCAGAGGTTTAAAAATAAATTTATCTTCCTCTAGACAAAATAAAGCATTTTTAAAAGATGACCCCAAAGAAGATGATCCAAATGCCCTATATTTTTCAATGACTCAATGCACTTTAATTTCACAGATGGCTCAACTTCACATACACTCAGAAGAGTGTCCCTGGGAGAAGAAAGCTGGATCACTAAGCCATTGAGTTCCCCCAACCAAAGACTGGGGATGATAGCATCATGATATGTATCAAGGGTGTCAAGGCCACAAAGCATCAGATCAAACAGATCTTAAAGAATATGCATGACACTGATGTGACCATGGGGAAGAAGATCTATGTCTTAGCTGACTTTGATTATAATTCTTTGGCTATATCATTAAGAGTAGAATCTTCTAACCCATGTGTAGTTACTTGTAATATATGTAATAAATAGTTTTCAAGGAAGGAAATAAAAAAGGAAGGGAGGAAGGAAGGAAGGAAGGAAGGAAGGAAGGAAGGAAGGAAGGAAGGAAGGAAGGAAGGAAGGAAGAAAGGAAAGAAGGAAGGAAGGAAGCAAGAAAGGAAAGAAGGAAGGAAGGAAAGAAGAAAGGAAGGAAAGAAGAAAGGAAAGGAAAGAAGGAAGGAAGGAAAGGAAGAAAGGGAGAAAAGGAGGGAAGAAAGGAGGGAAGGAAGGAAAGAAGGAAGGAAGGGAGGGAGGGAAGGAAGGGAGGAAAGAAAGAAAGGAAGGGAGAAAAAGAAGGAAGAGAGAAAAAGAAGGAAAGAAGAGAGGAAGGGAAGGAATGTACCTTCTGAGCCGGATGTTTAGCAATAAGATCTACAGTCTTTTCTGTAAATAGATTTGTTGAATATGTATTGTTGTATCCTTCTGCAACATCTTCTCCATCTCTAAAATCAAGAGCACACCGGGTGACATTCAGGGCATCAATATGTACACAGTGTTTATGGGAGTAGTAATCTTCACTACCTAAGAGATACCCTACAATGAGAATGGAAGATGAAAGCAGTCAGCACAGCATAAGACTTATTATATAAACGAATGTTTCAGCATTTAATCGCCTAATGCGATTGATTACCCATGACAAGGCTAATCAGATGACAAGGCTAATCAGAGCAAGATTCTTTAACATCTCTATACTTGATACTGTAAAGCATAAAATTTTCATTTGTGGTGCCATTCTAACCTGTGACCCCAGAAAGATCTGGAGAATAGCTGTTCAGCTGTTTTATAAGGCAAATGGTTGATATCAGTGAAATACATTTAAAATAAGCTCAGAGCATACATGAAATAAAGGAAATGATACCTTGGATTTGTAAGGTTAGAATGAAACCCAGAAAACAGCTGCAGTGTGGATTAGACATCTGGCTTTATTAGGAGGGGGTACACAAAATGGTTTTGTTCCTGACATCCTCAGATTGTTTGTGATACTGGCTTCTCAGGAGCAGCTGAGTCATCCCTAGTCGGATGCTGACACCAGCTGGTGAAAGACACAAATCTTTCCTAATAAAGCCCCTGGCCATCCTATAGAATACTTAGAAAACCAACTCAAAAAGCTGTGTCTAAATTAAACTTTTTATATATTTAAATTCCTCCGGGAGTCAGATATCAACAACTTGCTGCCCCATGTATGGGACTAAGAGATGAGAAAACAAATGGATAACCTTTATCAATAATTCTGTAAAAGTCTTCTCTTCAAACATTAAGATGGACAATCTTGTTCTTTATTATAGGCGCCACCTACAGATGAATCATGGGAAACTCCCAGAAGATAAGGGTCTCCCAGTTCCAAATCCCTTTCATCTACACAGTAAAAAGCTCCCACTTATAAAAACAAATGGACACTAAGCAAACCTCTTAACATTTCTGCCTCTTGGCTCTCTGATTTGTACAGCAAAGGATTGGATTAGGTGTCTTTTTAGGGGCTTTCCAGTTCCAACATCTCTGTTCCTATAGCAAACAGCTCCCCATCCTCCATGATTCATCAAATCAGAAGCCCCTCAAGTTACCAAATGCTTTGTTTTCTGACTAAATGGCTTTTATGCTGAACAATATCAGAAGGGCATAATGAGACAAAATGAATTTTTAAAAAGTTAAAAGAAAAAAAGGAATTGCATATAGTTCTCAAAACACAGTGGTTAAAAAAATACTCATCTATAAAATCATTCCTTCATAATGTCAAAGCACTAGAAACCTGAAGTATTTGCTTTAAACTACTTGATTTGCATTGGAGGAAGCAAAGTTCTTATAAAGATCATGTTGTTTTTGTTGGGGGTGGTTCAGGTGTTAGAAGAATTGGGGGGGAGGAGGAGGTTAGGAGGGTAAAGACTATTCATTTTATTTCTGTGCTGTACCAATGATTTATTATGTGACCTTGTAGAACTCATTTTAGCTTGTCCACCTGTAAACTGCAGACAATAGGCTTATCATCTGGGGGAATCTATCCAGATGAGAGGTCTGGTACAAAGATGTTATATATGTGCCAAATATTAATATTGAAAAGATCTAATAAATAAGAGGACACCAGAGAAATGACAGCTATTTGTTCACACATTTCTTTGTGCCGCTCCATTAATTTACAAATAGCTTAACCGCCAAACTGATTTCAAGTAATAAAATAATAATTATTATTATGAGCATACAGAGCTTTTTATCTTTACAGTGATTTACAAACATGAATTTATATTCTGAAAGCCATCAGCCCCTAAAAGTATGTTATTACCTGTGTCTTTTTGAAAACATAAAAAATGTTTTTGAACAATTCAATCCCTGACTTTAACAAAACAATATAACAGTCAACACATAATAATAATGCTAGCCATATGGCAAGAATATTTAGTTTTATGCAAACATTGCAGAGGAGGAAATGTGAACCTGATTTGTTCTCTCTAAAAATAAGATACAAAAAAAGATTTTAAAAAATTTAAATAGACTGAATATTTTAATACAAATTAACTATTACAGGACTATTAGACCATTTCTATTTAAGTCATAGATTTAGAATTAGAAGGGACTCTAAAAAATTATCTAGACCAGTTCTTTACTTTTTTTGTGTCATGGACCCCTGTGGCAGTCTGGTGAAACCCATAGACTCCTCAATGTTTTAAAATGAGTAAAAGAAAATACTTAAGATTATAAAAGAAATCAGTTTCACTGATATGCAATTAAGGAAACATGTGATTATTAAATTTAATGGATCCTAGGTTAAGAATCCCTGATCTGGGCCAAACCCTTCATTTCTCAGCTGAGGAAACTGATGCTCAAAAAACCCCATTTGTCCAAGATTACCGAGACAATAAGCAGCAAGGCCATTTGACTCCAAATCCAGAGTTCTTTCCATTTGCTTATACTGGTTGCCAAAATGGATTATATGCATGCCTAGGAAACTGTTGGGTACCTCTCTCTACCACCTTGCCCAGGAAAGAAAATCTATTTACTTTAAAAGCCAAAGATTAGCTATGGAGAAAAGAAAAGCCTTAAGGTCCCTGACTCATACAATGACCAGCCATGATTCTAAAAGACCTATGATGAAACATGATACAGGATGGTGGATTCTGGATACAGAATGAGACATACATCATTGGACATAGTCAATGCAGGAATTTCTTTATGGAGTTAATTGCAATAAAAACTGACGTACTCAGTATTAATATTTCCAGTTAATTCATCTGATTAGAGTTGAGTGTGTTTTATTAGAGAGCTACAGTTGGGACAAATTTTAAAGAACCATGAGGATTTCCATTACCAAAGAAGGTATCGAATCCCCTGCGTGTTGGAAGACATTCTTTTCGGAACATGCCCAGGTGCCACTTTCCAACCATGTGGGTGACATATCCAGCCTCCTGGAGAAGTTCTGGCAGCAGCTTTTCATCGAGGGGCAAGCAGCTGGGCTGACAGGGCCAGATTATTTGATGCTGTAAACCTGTATGGATCTTAAAAGAATCAACATAAGATCAGGGATTAATGAAGTTGTTACCTGCTATATGAGAGCATGGAGTGGCTGCCCAGTTCCATGCATACAGCACCACACTTGCACTGCTATCCTATTTCCTTAAAGAGGCTTAAGCAATAGACTGATGAAATGGAGCTCGTTAGCCTGATCAGGCAAGAAAATGCATGTGGACATGGATAGCCTTTGCCAGTACTTGTTATAAAAGATATCTCACGGTCATGGTGGTTGGAGGTTGTTATAGAGCAGGGAATGATTAAAAATATAGAAGAAGAGAACAACAAAGCATTACTGGAATATTAAAAAATACACAGAAGAAAACTGGAAAATGGCTGAAAAAATTATGGTAGGGGAATATACTGGAGAAATGACAAAGGGGTTGGTTTTCAGAAAAGCTTGGAAGATTTGTATAAACTGATGTAGAGTGAAGTGAGCAGAGCTAGGAGAATCATTTCTATAATAGAAATAAACAAATTTGAAACTTAAAAACTCTGATCAACACAATGACCAGCCATGATTTCAAAAGATCCATGATAAAACATGATCTCCTAATAGAGAGATGTTAGATTCAGGAAACAGAATGAGACATACATCTTTGGACATGGCCAATGCAGGAATGTGTTTTGCTTGATGACTATGTATATTTTTACACAGTTTTTGCTTTGTTTTTTCCCCATATAAAATGAAATGATATTAGTAAAGCATTTAGCACAGGGCCTGGCACACAGTATGCAGGCACTTAATAAATGCTTATTCTCTTCTCTTTCCTTTCCCAATGACAGGGAAAAGTAGAAGGGAGAGAAAATCAATTTTTGTTCATTGAAAAAACAAATTTAAAAGTAAAAAAAAAGAAAAAAAGCAGAATGAACAGGGACAAGCAGAACTAGATGAGAATTACCAAATTAAATATAATGTATACTTTAAAAATGGAAAATAAGCTGAATGCAATAGAGATTTACCAACTCATATGTAAATACTCCTTTTCTGTTTTTTAATGTATGGAAATGTTTATGTTTCTGGGGTGTTTGTCAGGTTCATAATGACAAAAAAAGGAATTTAAAAAAATTTTAGAGTAAAAATCATTGAATGGATATAATCAGAGAATATTAGAAAAGGAAGAGGCCTCAGAGGCCAACTTGTCCAGCCTACATTTATTTTTTTCTTACATTTTAAAATTATTTATTTATTAGTTTATTTTCTCCAATCACATGTAAAAACTATCTTTAACATTTATTTTTAAAATTTTGAGTTGCAAATTCTCTCCCTCTCTCCCAGCATTTCTCATTGAGAAAGCTAACAATTTGATATGGGTTATACATGTATCATGCAAAACATATTTCCATATTAGTCATCTAACCTATACTTTGAAAGTACTCACTGCTACAAAATACCCATCATTTATTATTCAACCTCTACTTGCAGACCTACAATGGGGAGGAATCTAGAGCCTTCTCAGCCAGCCCTTTCTACTTATGGGCAACTCTAGCTATGAGTTTCCTGAAATCAAGATAAAACCACTAACCATCTTCCTTTCCCACTCCCACTGTTCATGACACTACCTGTGGAAGCTAAACAGGATTAGTTTCAACCCTCCTTCCACTGATTGCCCATCACATACCTAAGGATAGCTATCATGTTGTCCCTTAGTCTTCTCTAATTCAGGCTAAATACCTTCAGTTCCTTCAGCCAATCTCCATACTGGAGGGATTCAAGAATTCTTAAGATTTCAGTTTCTACTTCTGAACTGCAAGGATGATTTGAGATGCAAATCTTGGCAATCATGTATGGAAAGCATTTGGAATACTTTTTAAATTAAAAGCTATTGTTCTCACTATCATTTCTATAGTCTTTGAAGACCTAGCAATATTCAGAAAGTTTCAGAATATTTTTAATTTAATGCTTCACATTCCATATCCCATTTGAAGCCAATTCAACTGCTAACTTGCTACACCCTTTGACGTAGCAATAACACCACTAGTCTATTTCCAAAGATGATTAGGGGAAAAGGAAAAGGGCCTATATGTTCTAAAATATTTAAAGGAGCTTTCTTTGCAGTGGCAAAGAACTGGAAACTGCAGGGATGCCCATCACTTGGGGAATGGCTGAACAAATTGTGATATATGTGATTGTAATGGAACACTACTGTGCTATAAAAAATGATGAGCTTGATGATCTTAGAAAAACATAATCTTGCACAAAATAATGAAAAGCAAAATGAGGTTCAAGACAATATTGTATACAGTAATAACCATATTGCTTTAAGAACAACTCTGAGTAAGTTAGCCATTTTGACTATAAATACTAAATTAACTACAAAGGACATATGAAGGAAAATGTTATTTGCATCCAAAAGAAAGAACTAGTAAATCAAACTTTGTATAGAATGCTTTTACATATATATACACACATACATATGTATATTATGTATATATATATGTACATACACATATTTGTGTCAAATGGTAGCCATCTCTAGTCCTGGGGGAGTATCTGATTTTATTATATAGTTAAAGGAATAAAAGGTTGTACATGATAGATTTGCAATTTCATGTGATCATCTTTTTTCTTAGTATGCTACATTATGGAAATGTTTGTTTTATTCCATTAATTAAGAAATAAATAAAATTTTAAAAAAATCACTTCCCTGGTTCTTCTTTTTCCTTTCTGTATCATCAGCTCTTCTGAATTTAATTATTATCTCTATACATATGATTTCTTTCTTGCTTTACCAACTGCCTTTTAGACATTTTAAACTGAAAATACGAATTACAAACTCAACATGTTTCAGTTTTCTCAATTGTATAATGGACATAATAATAGCCCTTACCTCCCAAGATTGTTGAAAGAATCAAAAAAGATGATATTTAAAAAGTGTTTAACATAGTTCCTGACATATAGTAGGTGCTATAGAAATGCTAGCTTTTGGCATTAATATGTACAAAACAACACTCATTTTCCCCCCCCATAAACACAGCCCTCTTCCAAACTTTCCTATTTCTATTGAGGGCACCACAATCTTCTTCACACCCTTGGTGCATTCTCAGCTTTCAAGTTCTCTCACCCCAGATAGCCAAGTTGTCAAATGCTGTTGATTCTCCCTCCACATCTTCTCTTAAAATCATGTCCTCCTATTTATTATTCACCAATCTAGTTCAGGTTCCTGTTATCTCTTTCTTGGACTACTTCAGAAGTCTTCCAATTAGTGTCTCTTCCTAAAGTCTTTCTCCTCTCCAATTAAATGCCAAAGGAATTTTCTTAACATTCATGTCTGACCATATCACTCTAAAACTTCCAGTGAGTCACTACTATCTCTAAGCTCCCTTCTTCACCTTCTGGTCCAACTGGCTCCCCAATCTTTATTATCTTTCACACATCCAGACTAGTCTTCATGTTGTTGCTTACACACAGGGCTCTGCCTTTGCTCTAATTTGGTCTATGTATGGGATTCTCCAGAATCCCTTGATTCTTTAAAAATAACTCAAATAATCTTCCAAAGGAATACTTTTCTATTCTGCTCTGATGGTAACCATAACAATAATAATTATTATTTTATAATTGTAGCAGTAGTTAGATAGAACAGGAGATAGAGCAGTTTTTACTGATCTGTCCAGTTAATAGCAACATTATTGTTGTTGGTGGTGCTGTTTTAATTATTGTTTTATTATTAAATCATTAATTTGTTATTGTTGAAATAATAATTATTAGTTTCCTATTATTATGTAATTGCAGCACCTAAGTGATCCAGGAGATAGAGCACTGATCCTGGGGTTAGACAAATTTAAGTTCAAATTTGACATCAGGCCTTAGTAAGACACATGGCCCTGGGCAAGTAATAATAATAATAATAATAATAATAATAATAATAATAATGTAACTAGCATTTACATAGTGCTTTAAAGTTTGCAAAGCATTTTACTTATACTTTACATATGTTATTCATTTGATCTTCACAGCTCCATGAGATAGATGCCATTATCTCCCCTTTACAGATGAAGCTCAAAGTAGGCAGTTAAGTGATTTTCTAAGATCACATAGCAAATATCTTAGGATTTGAGCTCAGGTTTTTCTTTTACCGAGTATCTCCACTAACTTACACTTGCATACAATATATACAGATACATGTGTTATTTATATTTATTTATATAAATGTCTATATTGATTTATGTGTCCACGGTTAGAATCTAATCTTACTGAGGAGCAAGCTGATTTCATTTCTATCTATGTATCACTAACACCCAACAACACAAGTGCCCAGCCCAGTGATGGACTGTCTATTTGTAGTCTGAGGGATAGCCTAAAAGAAGTCCAGAAAGACTCATCAGAAAACAGAGTGATGAATTTTTGGCTTCATTAATTCTCATTGTGAAATAAAAGGTGTGCTCAGAGTCAGTGAAGGGAGTATCCTCATCAACGAAATCACAGATCCTTGGAGTAATGAAGTAAATATCCCTTCTAATAAGCCTGCCATCATTTCCTATTATTCTTTGACACAGATATAATTTTCTTTTTCCACATCCCAGTGCTCTAGTGATGAACACAATTTTGAGCATGTTGAAATAATGTAAAAAAGAAACACAGAGTTACATCAAAGGAGACTCTGATCAGCTCAAAACCTGAAAGAGAATACGCCTCCTCTTAATGAGTGTTTTCTGATGATTTGCACAAGAGACAGAGCAAAGAGTCACGGGTTCCATTCTGTCACAATGGGTGGCTCAGTACTCCTCTTGTCAACTTCAATTTCTTTCCTGGTAATGGTGGGATGAGAGTCTTTATTTTAAATATTTTATGAACACTGTAAGGAATAAGTATCTGCATCATATCTGATCATTCAGCCATTTTTATTTGTCAAACAAATATTTATTGAGCATCTACTTTGTAAAAAGCCCAGTACCTGCTTATATTTTAACAGGAGAGTAGATAGAAATAATAATAATTGTTATTATTATTATAAATTTTAAAGTGTGCAGAGAATTTTACATATGTTATCATTTGATCCTCATAACAATTCTGTAAGATAGATGCTATTATTAGCTCTATTTTGCAGATAAGGACGCCAAGGCTCAGAGATTAAATTACTTGCCTGGGGTCACATAACTAATGGCTGAGTCAGGGCCCTAATTCAGGTCTTCCTGGCTTCCAAATCCAGTAAGCTACCTACTATATCTAACTATCCCATTAAAAAAAATGGCCAGCTTAGATAATTGCCTTAAAAGGACACTAATTTAGGGCTAGGATCATTAAGAGTTGCTGATCCAAGACCAGAACCCAGGAATCTTACATCTAAGTCAAATGTCTCAATTAGCCATGTGATAATGGGAAAGTCAATTCACCACTCTGGGTTTTAATTTCCTCATCTCTCAAATGAATGATTGAGATCACATGATCTCTAAGGTCTCAGAACTTCAAAGATGTTTACTGCCATTTTAAAAATGGAGCAGCCCTTTTATAGTACCCTACATATCAAAATTTTTTTTTTTCTACTTGTGTCTTTCTCTGTAGTAGGATTTTGGATTAACTGCACATTTTATCCAAATGTGTAGTTAATCCAAAATCCTTTCTTCCCAATCTCTGAAGTAGGCATGAAAGCTCTAATTATTAGTTGATTTCACAAATTAGTAAATTTATTATGAGAATGGTTCTTTCTCTTATAAAATTTTAATTAATTCATTGGGTAAGAGACATTTATCAGTAAATTAATAAACATTTATGAAGCACTTACTATATTCCTGGCATTGTGTTAAATGCTGGGGATATAAAGAGGCAAAAAACATTCCTCACCCCCCAGGAGCTCACAGTCTAACAGGAGATTCAAGAAGTAAACCAACATGCACAAACAAGCTATAAGCAAGATAAAGAAGATATAATTAAGACAGGGAAAGCACTAAAATTAAGGAGTGGGAAGGGTTTCCTGTAGAAAATGGCACTTAATTTGGAGCCTAAAGGAAGTCAATAGTCAGGGAGATGAGGAAGGAGGGCAATCCAGGAATGGGGTGCAGAGAGAGAAAATGTCCAAAACCAAGAAATGGAGTATCTTGTTTGTGGAACAGGCAGAAGTTCAGTGTTACTGGGTCAAAGACTATGTGTAAGAAGACTAGAAAGGTAGGAGGAGGTCAGTTATGAAAGGCTTTGAACACCAAACAGAGGATTTTGAATTTTATTCTTAAGGCAATAGGGAGCCACTGGGATTTATAAAGCAGGGAGGTAACATGACAAGTACAGAAATTTAAGAAAATTACTGATAACTGAATGCAGGAGAGAGACTTGAGACAGGCTGACCCACCAGCAGGAATAAGGTGACGAGGATCTGCACTAAAGTACTTGCAGTGCCAAAGGAGATAAGGAAGTATATTCAAGAAGGGAAATTTATAGGTGTTGGGCAACATCTTAGCTATGGGGATAGGGAGATGCTGTCATAGTGAGGAATCCAGGATGATTTCTAGGTCATCCTGGGGGTTGGAAGGTAGGAGATGGGAAGGGGTTAGGGGGAAAGATTAAGAGTTGTTTTGGACATATTGAGTTTGAGATGTCTACTGGACATCCAGTTCAAGAGATATGAAAAGTCATTTGGAGATTCAAGAGTGGAGGTCAGCAGAAAGATTAGGGCAGGATAGGAAGATTTAAGAATCATCAGCATAGAAATGATCATTAAAGTCATGAGAATTGATGAGAAGCCTAAGACAAGTAATATAGAGGGAAAAGAAGATCCAAGATAGGATCTTTATTAGAGAAATTTGCTGCAAAGATTTTTCCCAGTTTTAACTGTTATTTCTTGGATTTGCTTATACATTTTTTAAATTTCATGAAATCAAAATTGGTGATTTTGATATGAATGGATATGAACAGGCAACTCTCAGAGGGAGAAATCCAAGCTATATGTAATCATATAAAACAAAAGTTTCCAACCCATTAAAATTATAGAAATGCAATTTAAAAATAAGTGCTTGGTACTTAAAAATTTTTAAATTATTTAACCATTAAATAAACAAAAAAAGGAAAAGAGTTTAAAGTTTCTCTAATCCAACTCCTTCATTTTATGAATATGGAAATTGAAGCCAAAAGAGATTCACAGGTTTAGGTCAGGTTACTCGGTAAGTATCAGAGCCAGCATTTACCTAGGTCCTGTGATTATAAATCCATGAGTGTCTTCATCTTATGAGATGAAGTTTGTGGCTGTCACAATTTTCTATGGATATGTGATTTTATTATCAGTAAATGGTTCTTCAATTTAATTAAAGGAAGAGCATGTGCCCTTTTTAGCATTTGCTCCAAGCAAGAGGGAGAAGTACCTCAAAAACTACTACCCCTTTACCATTCCCCAGCCATTCCAATGAACTTTCTCCACATGTTTTCCTGAGCATTCCTGTGATGGAGGTTTACAATGGGAAGGAAACTATGGAAAAGGAGCATAATGGCCCCAGAACTGCCAGTTTCAGCCTAAGCGAGGCAGTAAGTCTCACCAAGTGGCAAGTGCTACACAAGGAGAAGGCAACTGTAGCTCTTGATATTCCATGTTGCAACATGGCATAGCCTCAGCAACCCCATGCTAGGTTCTGTGGTTTCCCAAGGAGAACCTAAGACAGACTTGGTGCATACTGAGTGTGTGATGAGGATGCTAGATGGCACTTCAATGAGCTGAGGAAAGCATAAGCAGAGTGTTACACAGCCTTAAAAGGAAGTTACATGAGACTGCTATAAAGGGAACTATACTCATCATAGTCTGTAAGTGACTGATGTACTTATCCCCGGGGAAAAGTTTTCCCACTGGTGAGTGCTATTTTCCATGGGCTGTAATATGAATTCTAAACCCTAAAGAAATCCAGTCAAATTTTCTGCCTTGTGAAGCTAAGTATTTTTACAGGGAGTCAGTGATAGGCATCAGATACTAAAGTTCTCAGATTATCTGAATGGGAACAATTAAGTCAGAGAAGTTATTGTTATTATTCAGTCATGTCTAACTCTTTGTGATCCCAAGGATTATAGCATACCAGTATTGTCTATGAGTTTTTCTTGGCAAATATCCTGGAGGGTTTGCCATTTCCTTTTTACCTGGATTAAGGCAAACACTTAAACTTGCCCAGAGTCACACAGTTGGTAAATTTCTGACTCCTTGACTAACACCTGAATCATCTAGCTGTTTCCACAGAAATTAGAAGATCTCAAAGACCTTCTGACATAGCACAGGATATTTGAATTGGGATGAATCTTAGAGGCCTGAACTGAAATCCCTCTATAATATAACTAACTGGTCCTCCAAGTGACTATCCTGACTCCCCTGAAAGATCGCTGAGAAGAAGGAACCTACTACTTCCTGAGGCAATCTGATCTACTTTGAAACAACTGTCATCAACAGAAAGATTTTGCTGATGTTGAGCATCAATTTATCTCTGAGCAACTATCCCCTGATCCTGCCCTTTTGTGCTAAGCTAAACAATTTTAACTCCTCTTCCACATAACAGCTCTTCAAATACTTAAAAGATAGCCCTCTGGTGCTTCTAAGTCTTCTCCAAATCAACCAAACCCAGGAAGTGGGTCAATGACATTAAGCAAATATCTCAATAGTATTTAAAATCTTCTCCCCCTCAAAAAACCCAGCATCTAATAAGAAAGAATAAAGGATAATTGATTCATAGTAAGATGTATATAACTTTATTGTCACAAAAAATAGTCTCTGACATCAGTGATTCATAAAGTAGTTACATGAATTACAGCACCAGGCCTGAAGTCAGGAATACCTGAGTTCAAATCCCACATCACATTTACTAGCAGGAGACACAGCCAAGTTACTTTTCTTTGTCTCAGTTTCCTTATTTGTAGAATAGAGATAATAGCACCTATCTTCAAAGGTCATGGTGAGAATAAAATTAGATAATTTTCATCCTTTAGTATAGTGTCTGGCACAGAGTAAGTGCTAAGTAAATGTTAGCTATTGTTTTTATAAGAAAAGGCATGACTTACTTAATCATCATATCACTGACCAAAGACCTTATCAGATATCAGGTTCAAAGACTGATTGATTACAGAGATTTGGCAGATTCACAGATTAGAGTGGTTTTTAACATAATTGCAATACTAGTGCAAAAAATAAAAACAAAAAAAAATTTAATTAAAAACCAAAACTTTGCCAGTACATAAACCTGTTTCTGTTTTATTATAGGCTTCCACTAAACAACCTTTACATAAACTAGGGGATACTCTTGAATTTTTATTTCTTTTGGTGTCTTTCCAGACCCAACCTTTGTGAAATGGTACCACCAACCATCTGTTAGATTTCATGACACCTCTCCCATCCTTCTTAAAAGGACTAGGTTATATTTATTTTTTTTAAAAAAAGGCAAAGTAACATTAAACTAATTTGAGAATTTCCTGAAACTCCTTGAAATAACTGAAAGCATATTAGAATATTATAAAACCAGGGTTGGACATCTATGGTTCTGACAAAGAATGACACTCAGAAAAAAGGAAAATAGGAACTCTTTCACCGAAAAAATAAGCAAACAAACAAAAACAAACCTACCAGCTGCCTCAGTAATAGAAAGTTAACCTCCAGCTCTATGAACCTAGTAATATATACATTAATTGATATCAGAGTAGGATGGGTGAATATATGACTAAATTAAGATTTTATCAAACCTGGAAGATCCATCATCAATACAGTTGTTTGGTTTTTGTTTGTTTGTTTGTTTTGTTTTGTTTTTAAGAAAGTGTACCAATCACAGGTAGAAAATTCAATCTAATCACTAGAAAGCAGAGCTCTGCGTTTTGGCTTCTCTTTAATCCTGAGTGGAGAGCCAGGTGGTCAGGCTGAATCTCTGCTTCATTATCTACAATAATATGTAACTTGTTTCTTTCAGTTCTTGATAATGTATTTGACAGGCATTTTTGTGATCTTGTAAGGAAAGCTGACTTCAAAGTCTGGTCAATGCCAGAAGAAAGATTTTGGTCCACTTGGGGTATTTTCACTAAGCATAGAACATCCATTTTTCAAAGTCCTAAATGTAAATGTGAAAAGGAAAAGTGTTTGTTAGTGATGTACCCCAAAGGCTTTGAGTGCAGAGTTTAATTCTTCTCTTTGCTTCTCTTGAACCTTCTAGGTACAATCTTCTACCTTTGAGTAGATTTTCCTTGACCATTTTATTCACTTGATAAACATTTATTAAGGTCTTAATGTGTGCAAGGTAGTCCTGGGGATATAAACACAGATTTAGGACTTCCCCAGAGTAATATAAGCCTTAATAGAATATGATGGACAAGAGAAATCATCACAATGTTTATAATAATAAACAATCATCATCATCATGGTTAGAATTTGTATGACATCTTCAGATTTGCAAAATACCTTCCATGCATTATCTCATTTGATCCTCATCACTTTGAGGTGGATGCTATTATTATCATCCCCATAATTTGTAAAACAGCAAAAGTGAAGTTGAAACAGTTTAAATGGCTTGTACAGGAACACACAGCTAGTAAATGTTTGAAAAAGAATTTGAACTCAGGTTCTTCAAAATTCAAAGTACAACATTCTATTCTACCCATTGTACCATTTAATTTTCCTCTGGCTAGCCTTACTTGAATTGAGAAGTGATCTCTCCTTCTCATTCAGTTATATGCCAGAGGCAGTTGTGGACAATCTAGGTGTATGTTATCTCTTTGAGTTCTCTGAGAATTTCAGCCTTACAAGAATCATAATAAAAATATCTTGTGAGAGTAAGAAAGACACTGTGAAATACATAGCAATAAATGCATCCTTCTCCCAACCTAAAAACCTCCATTTGAGCAGAAGGGATACTTGGAGCCAGTCAGACATCAGGAGAACTGAATTCACACCTTCCAATAAAGTCTATGAAGTGCCTCCTGCTGCAGTAACACAGGAGATTTAGAAACTGCACAATTCCACCATAGTCATTTCGTGCATGAGAAAAGCTAGAAAAGCAGAAGGAAACTTCATGATCACAGAGCAAGTCAAGGAAGGAGCTGGGAACCAACCTGCTGCCCAGTCCAAGAGCAAGAAGAAGAGAATTGCAATCAAGTACCACATCCCCACTCCCCCCTCTTCTGCCTCCCCCTTAGGATTTATTTCTAGAGCTGCTCGCCCCAAAAGACAAACAAATCAATGGATGAAATCTGGGCTCCTCTTCAGCATTCCACAAAGTGGTCAGCTGCCTGTAGCCCTGATGCCAAGAGCTACAGAACTTGCTTTATGGTTGTTTGCAGGCCAGGTCGGCCATCTGGCATGGTCCTTCAGCGCTCATGCATCAGCGCTGGCTCGAATCACTGGCTGCTGGAAGGAGCGATTTATTTTTGGTTTTGATTAGTAAAGAGGGCATGTGGCCAACTAAGCTGATGGAAGGGACATCTTTGGAGAAAAGAAGAAGCAAGCCAGAAATTCTTTCAGTTCAGATATTTTCTTAAAAGTAGAAATCTAAGTTGAACTCAAGGGAAAAAGGAAAAAAAAATTAGTCAAGGGAAGTTTTGCTTTGTTTTGAGAAAAAGAATAAAAAAAAAGAAATTTTGATGAAAGAAATAAAACCAAAAGATAACAAATGGTAAATCATCTAATTCAGATTGGAACATCTCATGCTTAAGAATAATTCTGTCAGAAATATAAATTGAGCTGTCAGGAAGCCACTGATAAGCTTCTATGTCATTAGGATCAAGGGCAGCTAGCCATCTGGTGCCACAGTGCGCACAGTACCAGACTGGAGTCGTAAAAACTCATCTTCCTGAGTTCAAATCTGAACTTAGCTACTTACTAGCTATATGACCTTGGGCAAGTCACTTATACCTGTTTGCTTCAATTTTTTCATCTCTAAAATCAGCTGGAAGAGAAAATGGCAATCCACTCTAGTATCTTTGTCAAAAAAAAAACAAAAAACAAAAAAAACCAACCCTGCAAATGGGTCTCAAATAGTTGGACACAACTGAAAATAACTGAAGAACAAAAAGGATCATAGGATTTTACAATCCAAAGGTGCAACTGAGATGATTTAATCCAAACTCCTCATTTTACAGATGAGGAGACTGAGACCCAGAGGCATCAAATGCCCTGACCACAATCTTAGAGCTAAGAAGAAACAGATTAGGGATTTTCAATCAGATCCTCTGATTCTAAAGTCAGAATTTTTTCAACTACTCCATACTTTCTGTTTTTCCATTTCAGATCATTTGGGAGGTATATATCTTTTAAAATAGCAATTTCCTCAGGGGAAAAAAAACTTCTAGAAGAGTTAGGTGGGTCAGTAAATAGAGCTCTGAGTCTGGATGTAAGAAGTCCTAATTTCAAATCCAGCCACAGACATGTACTAGATATTTAATCCTGGGCAGGTCATTTAACCCCTGTCAACTATAAAATGGGAATAATAGTGGAAACTATCTCACATAGTTGTAGTAAGGATCAAATTTGCAATGCCTGGCATAGCAGGCACATGACAAATGTTTATTCCCATTTCCCCTTATTCAATACCCATAGAGAAGGTTTTCAAAATACAGAACATTCTTGTTACTTTGTCACCTGAGAAAATGACTCTTTCCCCTGGATATGTTTATGGAGGATATTTAAATTTACCAGCAATCAGAAGATGAATCAGAATGGGCAATACTAAGACCAATGTTATCTCAAAGACAGGGAAGAAAATTTCTATAATCAAAATTTATATGTTGTGGTTTTTGGACATAAAGATGAGGGAGACCCTAAAAATGGTAAATATCATGTACTCCTCAGATGTGGGTTTTTTCTTTCTTTAAAGAAAAAAGGAGGGGCAGCTAGGTGGCACAGTGGGTAGAGCCCCAGCCCTGAAGTCAGAAGGACTTGAGTTCAAATTTGACCTCAGACACTTAACACATCCTAGCTGTGTGACCTTGGGCAAGTCACTTAACCTCAATTGCCTC
>JAJPUD010002929.1:271949-283186 GCA_023553655.1 Myrmecobius fasciatus
TCCCAAATAATTAAAAATCTTTTTTTCCATTAGAGGAACTATGTAGAGTAAGACTTGCCAGAATAAGGACTGGAAGTGGGAAGTTGGAACAGAAAAGTTGAGGGGGGGAAGATGGAGATAAAAAAGTAAAAGTTGAAGTACCAACAGACACAAAATAAGTAACCTCGTACAACTGTCCTCCTCCCTCTCTTGTCTTAAGCTTGGAGGGGGCCAGATTAGTTCTCACAAGTGTATATCCCTAGAAAGAATTCCCTCACCAAGACCCTGATTCAGGATTGTTTGCAAATCCCTGACCATCTGTTATCTATTTACCAACATTAGAAGATACTGTCATGAGAATTTTTTTGTTTCCTTTTATTCCCTCAAATTTTTTGGTTAATATTAACCTTACCTGACCAAGACCTGTCCCATAGGATGTAAAAATTTACTTTAGAGTCCTAAACATTCCTTAGAAAAGAAGCCAGAGGAAGAATCTCGACTGTCCCTGCCTCCTTAGCAACAAGCAGCATATTTGAGAAGTCTCTAAATGTAGTTTAGTCTGTAATCTTACTTAATTTACCTACAGAGTTGGTTCGAGGAAGTTTGTTTCTTCAGGGGATATATAAGATTATGACTGTTTAACCAAGTTTGTTCAATTGTTATGCCACTGAAAATATGAGATTATGGATCTAGTTTCTCTAACTTTTGTGGTCTAAGAGGAATATACAAAATTGCTCCATGAATTATTTTTCTGTCACTCTGATGTAATTTTGTTTATAAGAAGTCTTGTCAGAATCCTCATGATTAAGTTTTCCCTGAAGCCTGAATATAATAATAAAACTGAGGTTTTTACCACCATACTTTCTGCACTGCAGTAAATATATATATTTGGAAGCAGTTACTCATCACATAAACTCAGAGAAGAGATCTTTCTCCCATGACAATGTACAGATACTTTACTCTTTTCTTCACAGAAGTTGGGGTGGGAAGAGAGTATGTAGAACATTGCATACTCTGTCAGACTATTATTGGATGATGTTAGTTTGATTGAAATGGAATTTTTTTCTCTCTGTATTATAAGGGATGATTCACAGAGAGACATATTTGGAAATGAAGTTGATATGAAAACACAAGCTGTCAATAAAAATTAGTTTTTCAATGCCATAAGAAATATAGGCTTATGTCCCTGAGGAATAGTGTTTCAGAGATATCTTTAATTTTTTTTCTCTCCTCCATGGACTATTAAATTCTGGTGGGGATAAAAAGCAAATCCAGTGGTCTAGGCCCAAAATTACTTTCCTTAAGTATTGCTGGGAATAGAAGAGGAAGAATTTTCAGTAAGGTCTATCACATTCAACTCCATTCATTTTATCCCTTTCCTTTCTCAAAAGGAATAAATAAGTACAATACTCATTTTTATTAAAAAAAAAAACACTTGAAAGCATAGGCATAGATGAACTTTTCCTTAAATTGATAAGAAGCATTTACTTAAAACCATTAGCAAGCATTATTTGCAATGGGAATAAGCTAGATGATTTCCCAGTAAGGTAAGGTGTAAAACAAGCATGTCTACTGTTACCAATATTATTCAATATTGTATTGGAAATTTGAGCAATAGCAATAAGAGAAGAAAAAGAAATAGAAGGAATAAAATTAGGGAATGAGGTGATAAAACTATCTCTTTTTGCAGATGATATGATGATATGTTTGGACTCAATTAAAAAATTAATTGAAATAAGCAATAATTTCAGCAAATTAAGATATAAAGTAAACCCACATGAATCATCAGCATTCCTATATATTAGCAACAAGATCCTACAGGAAGAGATAACTAAAGATACCCTATTTAAAATAATTCTAGACAGTATAAAATACCTAGGAAAACACCTACCAAAACAATCCTAAGATCTATATGCACAAAACCATAAAATACTTTGTACAAAAATAAAATCATATTTAAATCAATGGTAAAATATTGATTATTCATGGGTAAGCAGGTCCAATGTATAAAAATGACAACTTTACCTAAATTATTATGTATTCAATGCCAAAGCAATTAAAATATCAAAAAATTATTTACAGGGCTAGGAAAAATAATAACAAGATTCATTTGGAATAACAAATGGTTAAGAATATCAAAAGAACTACTGAAGAAAAAATGTAAAGGAGGAAGTTTAGTAGTACCAGATCTTAAACTTAAAATTATAAGGCAATACTTATCAAAACTATCAGATACTTGCTAAAAAATAGAAAGGTAAATCAGTAGAATGGAGTAGACAAATGATCTACAGCAGGAAATTAACATTTTGTGTTTGATACATATACAGGCAATATTCAGGGATAAGAATTAATTATTTTGTAAAAATTGTTGGGAAAGGGGGAAAGTAGTCTGGAAGAAGTTGCCATTTACCAATTTTCCAAAATAAGGACAAAATGGATACATGATCTAGATATAAAGGGAGCTATTATAAGAAAATTTGAAGAACTTGGAATATAGTCCCTATTGGAATTATGAATAGAGGAACAACTTATGAACAAACAAGAGATAGAGTATGTTATAACATGTAAAATAGATAATGTTGATTACATTAAATTAAAAAGGATTTGTGCAAATAAAACAAATGTAGCCAAGATCAAAAAGAAAGCAGAGAACTGGGAGGAAAATGTATAGACATTTCTTCAAAGATTTCATATCTCAAATATATAAGGAGTTATCAAATCTATAAGAATGTGAATCATTCCCCATCTGTTAAATGGGCAGATGATTATGAACAGGCAGTTTTCTGATGAATAAACCAAAACAATTTATAATCATATAAAAATTGATCTAAATCATTATTAATTAGAGAAATGAAAATTAAAACAACCTTAAGATATCATGGGGGGGAGGGGGAAGGCAATTGGAGTTAAGTGATTTGTTCAGGGTCACATAGCTAGGAAGTGTTATGTGTCTGAGGGTGGATTTGAACTCAGATCCTCCTGATTCCAGGGTCAGTATTCTATCCACTGTTTCAACTAGCTGCCTCTGAGATATCATATTATACCTGTAAGATTAGCTAAAATGATAGAAGGGGAAAGTGACAAATATAAGAAAAAACGTGGAAAAGTTGGGGCCTTTAATTCATTGTTGGTGGATTTGTGAGCTGATCCAACTATTTTAGAAAACATTTAGAATTATGTCCAAAGAGTTAGGTCTGTTTTTCCAAAATTATTAAGGAAAATTGAAAGTAACCTACTTGTTCTAAAACATTTATAGCAGCTCTCTTTGTGTTAGCAAAAAAATCCTGGAAATCTCCATCAATTGAAGAATAGCTAAACAAATTGTGATATAGGTTCATTATGGAATATTATTCTGCTATAAGAAACAATAAGCTCAGTGATTTTAGAAAAGCATGGAAAGATCTCAATGAAATAATAAAGACTAAAATGAAGCAGAATCTAGAGAACATTGTTTATAGTAATAGCAATATTGAACAACCAAGTCATTTTGATTTTTATAAATACCCAAATTAACCTCAAAAATTCTATGAATGAAAATGCTGTTTGAATATAGAAAGGAATGTTACTGTGCTGTAAAAAATAATGAGTTGATTGATTTAGAAAAACATGGAAAGACTTCAATTTGTGAAGGAAGAAATTACCTTCAGAGAAACAGATAATATGAGGAAATAAGCATAGAATAGTCTTACACACACACACACACACACACATATATATATATACATATATACATACATGTATATATTTATATATCTATCTCTATTCCTAATTGTCATCTTCTTTAGAGTGGAAGAAAGGAAAAAAATAAAGTAAACAAGTGTACAACAGAGAACAAACAAACAAAAACAAAGAAGCAAAGAAAAGCAGGGCATCTTTGAAAGTAACATGTAGTATTTGTTATATAGGTTTTCTTGAAATAGAATTTTGTTTTATTTGGAATCTTCTCTTATAGTCTGCTGTGTACATGGTAATTGTTTTTCTTTTCTCATTTTACATTGAAGGGTGAAATAAAAACAATTACAAAAAAAGGAATAAAAAAATCAAAAAGAAATAGCAATCCATGTCATGACCCATAAGTTTTAGTTAGAATGTGAGCTCATTGAGCAACTTGATTATATACTATAAAAGTCCTAATCACATTTTGAATGTTGTCTAAACATTAAAAAATTTAAAACAAAAAGTAAAAACCACTCTAATGCCTTCTTAAGGCACAAAAATGAACCTAGGTTCTCAAAAACACCACAATAAACATTGACAGGTTCTGCCAAGCTGGAAGAGCTTAAAAAACAGGACCAGTGACAGACCATCAGTCCAAGATCAGCCTAGCTAAGTTGGTAAAGAATTATCATGAGACTGACCTCAAACAGATAAGGCTTTCAGCCACAGAAAATTTCCAAGATATTTTAGTCATAATAATTAACATAATGTTAAATAGCATAATATTTAATAACTAATAATTTGGCATTTGACAATAGTTTAATAGTTCTCACTACATACCAGACACTATGCCAAGTGCTTTACAAATTACCTTTTTGATCCTCACAACCCTGGGAGGTAGTTGCTATTATTGTCCCCATTTGATGGATGAGGAGGAAACTAAGGCAGAGGTTAAGCGACTTACTCAGGATCATACAGCAAGGAAGTGTTAGAAATTCGATTTTCCAGAACTCAATTCATCATGCAACTTAGCTGACTGTAAATCACTGGCACCTACTTCAGAGGAAGGAAATGTTCACAGCAATAAGAGTAAACATAATTGAACAACTAAAGAATTGAAGTAAAGGAATTTGGAATGCCAGAATATGTATATGTGTGCATATATTTATATTTATAAATATAATTGGTATGTTTGGGGGCAATTTTTATTTGAATCTAGTGCATCAAGTCAACTGAAAATAATTTTTCATTTATTTTTAAATTTAAAAAAAAAATTAAAATGGGTTCAAATTGAAATGCAAAAGTATATAATAAAGAATATTAACCATAAGAAGCGAAGTAATAACAGAACCAGAATTGATCTTTTGATTCCCAGCCCTGTGTTCTTTCCATAATATCACAATATGTATGGTATGTAGAAATGGGAATATTTGAGGAATCTGAGGGAGTAAGAGCCTTGGTGTAAACTATTATATTCAGATATGCACTGCTAGCATATGATAAATGCCAGGTGACTATTAGTTAATCAATGTCATATGCAGTATGTAGTCTATATTATCAAATTTTGCAATGTTAGTTTGATTTTCTGCCAGCAGATGGTGTAAGTGGTTATTAAAATGCACATGTGTCCGGATCACAAATATTCGTTCCACAACAATCTACAAATATTTACCATTGGAAAATCCTAGTGCATTAAGAGAGATAAAAAGCTTAGTTAAGGCATTCTTTATACTCATATTCTCACTGACCAGTACAGTGCCTGGCACACATTAAGTGCTTAAAAAATATTTGTGGATTTGGCAAGTTGCCAGAAAAGATGCAGTTACAATTCCAAAAAGGGCATAAATGCATTAGGAAGATAAAGAACAAAATGTGATATAAAGTCTTAGGAATATATATATGATTATTGCCAAAAGAGGAGAACAATGAGGGTTTATGAAAGCATGAATTGAGTTTTAAAGAATGAGTAGGAACTCTACAGGCAAAGAGGATGAGAAGGAATATTCTAAAAGAATAGGGTTTCTTGACATTTTTTATGTCAAGGATCCTTCCGGCAATCTGGTAGAGCCTACGGACTCCTTCACAAAATCATATATTAAAGCATACAATTAAATAAATCACAAAGGAAACCAGTTTTACAAAAATACAGTGAGGAAAATACTTTTAAAAAATTCCTGGACTTTGGGTTAGAACTTCTTGAGGAAAGGCATAAAGGCAAGGGGTACACAGAGTATTTGCAGAGAGAGAGTTGTCCAATTTGGCTGGAACATAGAATGTAGGGAAGGTATAAGGATGAAAGGTCAGGGCATTAGACCTTGAATTCCAGACAAAATTTGGTCTTATTCAGTAACTAGAAGGAAATCATTAAAGAGTTTTGAGCAGAAGAATAACATGATAAGATCTCAATATGAGACTGAATAATGTGACAGCTGTTTGGAGGATGAATTAGAAGGGCAAGATTGGAAAACCTTTTAGGATGCTACTTCAAAAATCAAGATATATAACAATGGAGTGAAATGAGCAAAACCAGAACATTGTATATACACAGCTAACAGCAACAATGAGTGATTAACTATAACAGACTTAGCTGTTCTCAGCCATATAATGATCCAAGACAATCCCAAAGGTCTTGTGATGGAAAATTCACATTCAATGAAAGAATTTATAGAGTCTAATGCAGATTAAAGCATACTATTTTCACTTCCTTTTGTTTTTTTCCATCTTTTTTCCTTTTTTGTTCTGTTTCTTCTTTCACAACTTGACTACTGTGGAAATGTGTTTTATATAATTGCACAAGTATAAATAAAATAAATAAATAAATTTAAAGATAGGTAGCAATAACAACCTCTTTGAAAATGGTACCAGAAAATACAGAAAAAAGAAAAACATAAGAAAGATGTAAGAAAAACAGAAACCAATAGATATTGGTAACAGCTAGATTATGAGAGGTAAGGGAGAGAGAAGAACAAAGAACATCCACAAGAATCCAAACATGGAAGAAATGAATAGTGATGTTATAGACTGATTTAGTGTCATTCAAAAAAGATGACTTCTTAGGATAAAAGATTGACTTGGGATGTTAAGTTTGAGATGCTGATGGGATATCCTGATCAAGCTCTTTGGTAGACATTTGGAGATGCTGGTCTGGAATTCTGAAGAGAAGTTGGTTGGGAGAGATAGATGAGGGAGATTTGCATAGAGATGGTGGTTGAAGAGAAGCAGTGTAAGAGTAGAGGGCCAAGCTAAGAGTCAAAAAGGCCCAAGTTCAAATCTCATTTTTGACACATTCTGGGTGTGTGATCACAGGCTACTCACTTAATCTTCCCAGACAATTTTCTGAGTATAATTTGCAGGGCAGATGCCAATTTGCTTTCATAGAGGGAATTTGCTCACCAAGAGCTCTTTATACAAAAGAAATCACAAATCCAGACCAAGCCAAAAAAAAAAGTACCTAAAGCTATGGGAATAAAAGAATTGTAGAGAGAAAGGGACTTCTGATCAAAATGTTGAGAAACATTCAAATCAAGGAATTGGAAAGGTAACAAAGAAGGAGTAATTTTTAAAAAGGAAGGAGAACCACTTGGTGTGTCTGAAGCCTAAGTTGTAGAATGTGTCTAACAGGTATGCATGTTCAACAATGTCAAAATGTTTGCAAAAGATAAAAGAGATGAGGATCATTTTAAAGGCCATAGTATTATAAAATGATCAAGAAATGGTATCAGACAATGCAGTTTCAATAGAGTGATAGAGTAAATTGTGAAATATTCTATATAAAAAGTGAAGGTAGATTGCAAGGGTTTGGCAAGAAAATAAGGTACTGGATATAGGTAACTTTTTTCAGAAGTTTAACAGTAAGTATGAAAAACTTGATAGGATGTTGGATGAGTCAGAAGGATTAAGAGAGATCTGATTTCATCTGATTTTGTAGATAAGAAGAGATTGAAGATGTATGAGAGAAAAGAAATAACTGCTAAGGCAGTTTCCTTGAGGAGCCCAGAGGAAATGGTATGAAAGGCTCAGGCTGAAGTAGGTGAGCAACTAAGTAGTGCAGTAGATAGAGAGTGTCAGGCCTGAAGTAAGGGATACTCATCTTCCTGATTTCAAATATGGTCTCAGATACTTAATAGTTGAGCAAATCACTTAACCCTATTTGGTTCAGTTTGCTCATCTGTAAAATGAACTGGAGAAGGAAATGGCAAAGTACTCCAGTATCTTTGCCAAGAAAATCCCCACAATGGGATTGTGAAGAGTTGAATACAATTAAACAATAACAAAGGATATTCTTTTATGACCAGAAAGGAAGAGGAGAAAATGGATGATGATGATGATGGATGATGATGATGATGATGATGCAGCAAAAATATTTTAAGGAATCGGAGAAAAGAACAAAGAGAGTTTATAGGAAAAAAACTTGAATTCAAATCCTGACTTTGCCACTTATTCTCTTGATCTTGGAAAAGTCACTCAAATTCTCTCAACTATAGTTTCTCAACTATAAAATGAGGGGGTTGTGCTAGACAATATTTGAGATCAGGAATTATTTCACTTTTGTCTTTGTACCTCTAAGGTCCATTAAGGCACCCAGCACTTAGTAGGTATTTAATGTTATTTATTTCTTTCATCTCGGTTATCATGACCCTATATAACAGCCTCAATTTCCTTGATGAAGCAGAATGCTGAGGTGGGCAAGGTTTAGTATTTAGAGAAAAATAAAGACATGATTTTAGGGGTTTTTTTATCTTTAGTTTGCCCTAGGGAAAAAACTTAAACTAGTCACAGCAAAGTGAAAAAAGTCAAGGTGGAAGGAACAGGGATTGGGGAACAGGGAGAGGATGACTGGAAGCTGGTCTTAGGATCATGGTTTTCCCAACTTATTCACTTTCTTCACTTTTAAACCTCCAAAACATCTGGCTCAAGATTATCAGACATCAGCTGGATTTGAAGGCTGAAGAGGAGAAGGAGGGGTTAAAGAGAATTTAAGACCCAGTCAAGACCCTGGACCCAGTTAAGGGAATGGCCTACCCATGTTCTGGGGGCAACAAACTCCTGTTCTGTACTTGTGGAGAATAATAACCCATATCAGACCTTAAAACTGATAATGAAGCCTTTATTAGGGTGCTTTTAGTGGGAATAGAGAAGGGACATAAGAAGGGTAGGGGTTTTCAAAGAGTATTCCAGAAGTTTGGGGAACCATATGCTTTGAAATTCCTTCCCACACTGGGATTTTCACATTTATCAGCTTTTGTCTTCAAATGCAATCTGCAGGTTGATCTTTCTTTCTGCAAGTCCTGAGTAAATAAAGTAATAAAGTTCAGGTGGAAGGAAGAGGAAAGTAGAATTAAAGGAATATCAAAGCCTGGGTCTAAAGGCCTAATTGCATAAGAACCCTTCTTTGTTGCTACCTTTCAGTGTGCCTCAATTTCCTTCTGTATAACACTGTATGTCCCTCTGTATGATTCTTTGGATCAATTGGATTTATGATCATTGGACTGCTTTCTGTCTGGGGGAGAGGACAGGTGGGGAGGGAGGGAGAAAAATTTGGAACACAAGGTTTTGGAAGGGTGAATGTTGAAAATTATCTTTTCATGTATTTTGAAAACTAAAAAGCTCTTATTAAAAAAAGAATCATTGGATTAAGATCTGGGAGGAAATTGAGGAATCCATGTCAATTGTGTCTATACAATGAGACTTTATAAATTGATGATAGTCCAGATTAGAGGACAAAAAATAGGGACTGGTCTACTAAGTTATTAGAGAAAGTAGTGTTTGAAGGTCTATTTATGAAACTCTGTCATATGAACTATTTGATTACAAGGATAACTTGTTATTCATATTCGTATGTTGAATTCCTTTTTCATCTTTCATTTTAGCTTTACAGATATTTGACAATTAATAAATATTTGTCGACTTGAAAAAAGAATTATTTTATTATAGAGGTGGTTGAAAAGATATTATAGAAGTAGAATCCATAATTAATAATTTGATAATCAATAACTTGATAACTGATTAGACAGGAAGTTGGAGAAGAAGGAAATGTCAAGGAAAACAATAACATCTCAAATGGGTGGAGTTCTTTAAAAGTTCACAAAGATAACTTAAAGGTTTAGAATATGGGGAGGGTAGCATTACAGGCAGAAATAATGAAGTCAGAAGTAACCAGTTTGTGATTATTATTTAATACAACTAATATTATATAATAAAATTATTTCATATCATATTATAAAATATCATATAATAATTAATTATAATCCTAGACCAGGACACATGGAGTTTAGGGTATCTGGGGAACATACAGGTAGAGATGTCCCAGAGGCCATTGGAGAATGGATCTAAAGCTCAAAGGAGATATCAGTGCCTGAGATGGGTATTTGGGAGTTACATGGGTTTGAAGTAATAACAGAAAGTGTGAATGAGACTGCCATAAGAAGGGGAGTGGTGACAAGAGGCAGCCTAATTCCTTTCCTCAATTCAATAGAACCTAGCCTTTTGTATACATATTTTTCATTGCTTTAGCAAAAACCTTTTTTGTTTTCTTATTAAATGCATGATCTAGGATAGGATCCTAGGTCAAATTTATCCTCCTTATAGACCTTTAAAAAGCATTAATCTTCACCATGTACTGTCCTCATTCATATAAAAAGACTAAAGTTGGTTTGATTTGGCAACATGAGTCCAAAGATATATATGACATATGTAGACACACACACACCATATATATGTATATATACATCAGTGTGTTTTACATATACATCCTATGATACTGTTGTCACCTTTGTAGCCACATTTTTATCTTTCAATATCTAGCATCTTCATTCAATGCCTTAATTGCACTCACTCAATAAATCCAATTAGTTGCCAAATCTTGTCCTTTTTTTTATTATTGTTCAGTCATTTTAATCATGTCTGACTCCTTGTGACCCCATTTGGGATTTTCTTGGAAGAGATACTGAGTGCTTTGTCATTTTTCTTCTCCAGCTCATTTTACAAATAAAGAAACTGAGGCAGAGACTTCCTTCTGGGGGTGGAGCCATGGTGGCTGAGATCAGACAGGATTCTCTGTAACCTCCTCTAACCTTCCCTCAAACCAACAACATATGAAGCCTCTAGACTGATTTTGAAGCAAAAAAATCCACAATATCTGGAGGACAACATGATTCTAGAAGAAGATACTCTGGAAGAACTTCAAAACAGGTCTGTCTTGGGAGGGCTGGGACACTGATGCATTGTTGGTGGAGCTGTGAACGGATACAGCCATTCTGGAGAACAATTTGGAGCTATGCTCAAAAAGTTATCAAACTGTGCATACCCTTTGACCCAGCAGCATTTCTATTGGGCTTATATCCCAAAGAAATCATAAAGGAAGGAAAAGGCCCCACATGTGCAAGAATGTTTGTGGCAGCCCTTTTTGTAGTGGCTAGAAACTGGAAATTGAATAGATGCCCTTCAATTGGAGAATGGCTGAATAAATTATGGTATATGAATGTTATGGAATATTATTGTTCTGTAAGAAATGACCAGCAAGATGATTTCAGAGAGGCCTGGAGAGACTTACATGAACTGATGCTGAGTGAAATGAGCAGAACCAGGAGATCATTATACAC
>JAJPUD010002930.1:0-18757 GCA_023553655.1 Myrmecobius fasciatus
CATACATATGTTTTGCAAATAAAATAAAAAAATAAATAAATGTATATATTGTTCTCTCCTGAACCAAGATCTAATGTGAATAGGGTTTCCTCTATAAATCTCTCCCTATCCCTTCCCCTAACCCTGTCGTCTTGCCCTCTTATTTCTTTCTGAATTTAAAAGACTTTTATAACTTTCTAGACAAAGACACAGACACATACACACACACATTTACCTCTTTAACCCATTCCTGATGAGAGTAGAGTTCCAGAATTACCAGGCCTCCTTCCTCTGTGTTAGTTCTTCCTTTCATACCTCCTTAGCACAATTGCTTTTTTTATACCTTTTCTTACACTGTTTTGCTTTTTAGAATCACATCATCTACCCCAATCTTTCTTTTGAACTACCCAATACTAATGATAATCTTAGATAGACAGTTCACATTTCCATGTATAAAAAATAAAGTTTGTCCTTTTTGAGTCACTTGTAATTTGTCTTTCATATTTACCTTATATTTTTCTTAGATCTTGTATGTCAATTTTTATATTAAGTTCAGGTCATTTTGCAACAAAATCCTCAAACTCTAGCAATTCACCGAATGTCCATGTTTTTTGTTCAGGATTAAGCTTACCTTTGCTAGTATTATATTTTCAGCTATAAGCCTAGGTTTTTTGCTCTTTGATAGATAAATGTTAAGACTTGCAGTCTTTTACTATAATCATTGCTAAATCTTGTGTGTTTCTAATTGAAGCTCTATGTTTCTTTTTCTTCTTGCTCCCCAAATTTTCTCCTTGATCTTGGTGTTTTTTGACTTTGGTTATCATAGTCCTGCAGATTTTTCTCATAGCATCTCTTTCAGGTGACGATCAATGGATTTTTTCTATTTCTTAATATTTCAGGACAATTTTCTTTAATTATTTCTGTATTATATCAAGATTCTTTTCTTTATTTGATTATAGTTTTCAGGGATTTCTATTATTCTTATATTTTCTTTTCTTGATCTATCTCAGGATCAGTTGTTTGTCTTTAAGATGTTCCACAGTCTCATTTATTATTTTCATTCTTTACATTGTTTTATTATTTGTTTCTTATAACTTCACTGGCTTCTCCTTACCCAATTCTAATGACTTTCTTCCTTAAAATTCTGGATCTCCTTTTCCATTGGTTGACTTTGTTTTCATAATCTTCTTGTTTTTTTTCTGGATTGTCTCCCTTCTCCCCCAATTTTTCTTCAATCTCTCTCATTTGATTTTTGAAGTCTTTTTTTGAGTTCTTTGACAAATTCTTTTTGGGCAGATGACTATTTGATGTTACACTTTGAGTAGGAAAGGGTTTTTTTTTTGCTTCAATATTTTCTTCTGAAGATGAACCCCAGTTTTCTCTTTTCCCAAAGGAACTTTCTATGGTTGAATTATTTATCTTTACCTACCTTTTTATGTGCAGCAGATTGCTGGTGTAATCACTTCTTGCCCTAGGGTGTGAGGAATGTTTTTTTCTGGCCTTAGGTCCTACTTCAGTTCTCCCTCTCTGGCCTGGAGCAGAAAGAAAGAACTCTTTTCTCCTATAAGCAGCATCTCAGCCCCATTGCTTCTGCGCTCACTGTGAATATGCGGGTTTCCTCTCACTCAGGGTTACCTCTTCACAGCACAGTTGGGTCTAGCATCCCTCATTAGCAGTGTTTCCTTGATTCTTCTCCTAGGTGCAAGACATCTGGGAGATGAAAGTTCAAGTTGTTTCCTAACCCAACGTTAGGGCTGACCTTTTGCTGTGTCAGTGGAATCAATCTGTTACAATTCTCATGGGTCAAACTTCCATGCTAGTATCTTTTTTTGGATATTCTCAGGTTATTCCAGGAAAACCACTATTATTCCCCATTCTTGTTTACTTTTACAACTCTATGTTTGCCTGAGGTACCATTTTGTCTTGTTTGTGAGGGAAATCTGGAGAATTTAGAATTTTCTGATCTCTACTATCTTTCCAGAATCCTCTCAACCATGAGTTCCTCTTTTTTTTTAAAGCTTTTTATTTGCATAACACATGTATGGGTAGTTCTTCAACATTGATTCTTACAAAACTTTTCTTTACAAATTTTCCCCCTAGTCCCCTCCCCTCCCCTAGATGGCAGGAAGTTCACTACATGTTAATTATATTGAAATACTTGACAAGCTGAATATATGTATACATATTTCCAAACTTATCTTGCTGTGCAAGAAAAATTGTATTTACATGAACAAAAAAATCAGAAAAAGGAAACACAATGCAAGCAAACATCAATATAGAGCATGAAAATGTTATGTTATAGTCCACATTTCGTATCCCTCTTTCTGTGTGTATATGGCTTTCTTCACTGAACAATTGGAACTGGTTTGAAACATTTCATTGTTGCAGAGAGCCATGTCCATCAGAATTGATGATTATATAATATTGTTGTTGCCATGTATAATGATTTCCTGGTTCTGCTGATTTCACTCAGTATCAGTTCATACATGTCTCTGCAGGCCTCTATGAAATCGTCCTGCTGGTTCTTTTTTACAGAACAATACTATTCCATAACATTCATATACCATAATTTATTTAGCCACTCTCCAATTGATGGGCATCCGTTCAGTTTCCAGTTTCTAGCCACTACAAAAAAGGCTGCCACAAACATTCTTGCACATGTGGGGCCTTTCCTTCCTTTAAGATCCATGAGTTCCTTTTTTAAAAAGATATGTTGAATTTGAGATAGTGGCAGAGCTAAGTAGAAATGTTCAGTGGACTTTTGGACATGCTGAATGAGACTCTAAAGAGAGAGAAAAGCCAGAGAGAGAGAGAGAGAGAGAAAAGAGATTTCAAAAGTTGCCAAGTAACCAGTAATATTGTATTGTTTGGGAGAAACCTTCAAATTTAAAGAGTAGAAAGGAAGAATAACAAATGAGACAAACTATGTAATAAAAGCTGGATATTTTTCCCTATTTGTAAATTGAGGTGGTTAAAAGTGCTGTCTATGATCTAAATTCTATGAGTCAGAATGATACACTGGAAACGTTTGGAGTCAGTTCAAATCACACCTCTGATGCCTATTGACCTTTGACAAGTCATGTATCCCTCTTGGCCTCAATTTCTTCCTTTCTCAAATAAAAGAGTTTCTATAAAATGATCTCTCTAGACCCTTTCAACTTTAGAACTATAATTCTTTGATCACAATGTTATAAAAGCCAAATTTTAGTTTTAAGGAATGAATCATTGAATTGAATAGAACGATTGAAAAGGTTGTGACTGGAAGAAAAAAAAAAAAAAAAAAAAAAAACCTCCAGAGAAGCAGTTTCAGCATCAATGGGAAATGAAAATGATATGACAACGGTATCAAATACTGAATGAGGGAAGAAAGATAGAATGGAAGAAGCCTTAAAAATTATTTGTTTTAAGGCCTAACTCTGAAGGGAAAGAAAATTAAGATGGTATCTAGAAAAGATAGTAAAGTCAAATGATTTTTTTTCAAGATAGGAAAATGACATATTTTAAAAAAGAGGGAAAAAGAGTTGATAAAAAAAGGTAGCATTTAATGTTGTAAAATAGAGGGATGAGTTGAAGGATCAAAATCCCCAAGATATGAGACAGGGAAAATTTATTTATTTTTTTAATTTAATTTTTTTTATTTGCAAAATATATGTATGGGTAATTCTTCAACATTAACCCTTACAAAGCTTTCTGTTACAAATTTCCCCCCCCTACTCCCCACCCCTTCCCTAGATGGCAGGATATCCACTACATGTTAATTATGATACAATACTTGACAAATTGAATATATGTATACATATTTCCACACTTATCATTGTTGTGCAAGAAAAATCGTATCTACAAGAAAGAAATATCGGATAAAGGAAACATAATGTAAGCAAACATCAATCGAGAGTATGAAAATGTTATGTTGTGGTCTACATTTCACATCTCTCTCTCTGGGTGTATATGGCTTTATTCAATGAACAATTGGAAGTGGTTTGAAACATTTCATTTTTGAAGAGAGCCATGCCCATCAGAATTGATCATCATATAGTATTCTTGTTGCCGTGTATAACGATCTCCTGGTTCTGCTTATTTCACTCAGCATCAGTTCATGCAAGTCTCTCCAGGCCTCTCTGAAATCATCCTGCTGGTCATTTCTCACAGAACAATAATATTCTATAATATTCATGTACCATAATTTATTCAGCCATTCTCCAATTGAAGGGCATCCATTCAGTTTCCAGTTTCTGGGCACTACCAGAAGGGCTGCCACAAACATTCTCACACATGTGGGGCCCTTTCCTTCCTTTATGATTTCTTTGGGATATAAGCCCAATAGAAATGCTGCTGGGTCAAAGGGTATGCACAGTTTGATACCTTTTTGAGCATAGCTCCAAATTGTTCTCCAGAATGGTTGGATCTGTTCACAGCTCCACCAACAATGCATCAGTGTCCCAGTCTTCCCACATCCCCTCCAACATTTATCTTTATCTTTTCCTGTCATTTTAGCCAATCTGACAGGTGTGTAGTGGTACCTCAGGGTTGTCTTAATTTGTATTTCTCTGATCGATAGTGATTTGGAGCACCTTTTCATATGACTACAAATAGTTTAAATTTCATCCTCTGGAAATTGTCTGTTTATATCCTTTGACCATTTATCAATTGAAGAATGGCTTGAATTCTTATAAATATGAGACAATTCTCTATATATTTTGGAGATGAGACCTTTATCAGAACCCTTAAATGTAAAGATCATTTCCCAATTTGATGCTTCCCTCCTAATCTTGTCTGCATTAGTTTTGTTAGTATAGAAACTTTTTAACTTAATATAATCAAAATTATCTATCTGGTTTTCAATTAAGAGTTCCAGATCTTCCCTGGACATAAATTTATTCCATCTCCACAGGTCTGAGAGGTAAACTATCCCATGTTCCTCTAATTTGGTTATAACATTACTCTTTATATCTAGATTATAAACCCATTTAGATCTTATCTTGGTGTGCGGTGTTAGGTATGGGTCCAGGCTTAATTTCTTCCACACTAGTTTCCAATTTTCCCAGCAGTTTTTGCCGAATAGTGAGTACTTATCCCAAAAGCTGGGGTCTTTGGGTTTATCAAACACTAAATTGCTAACGTTATTACCTAGCTTGTCCTGATATCCCATCCTATGCCACTGATCGACTACTCTATTTCTCAGCCAGTACCAAATGGTTTTGATGACCGCTGCTTTATAATATAGTTTTAGATCTGGTACAGCAAGGCCACCTTCATCTGCCTTTTTTTTCATTAATCCCCTTGAAATCCTTGACCTTTTGTTCTTCCAAATGAACTTTGCTACTATTTTTTCTAGATCTGTAAAATAGTTTCTTGGGAGTTTTGTATGGCACTAAATAAGTAAATTAGTTTGGGTAGTATTGTCATTTTTATTATATTCACTCTGCCTACCCATGTTTTTAGTTAATTTTACTTAATGTTTTTCCAGTTGACTAGGTCTGATTTTATTTGTGTGGAAAATGTTTTGTAGTTTAGTTCATATAGTTTCTGACATTTTCTTAGCAGAGAGATTCCCAAATATTTTATGCTATCATCCGTTATTCTGAATGGAATTTCTTTTTGTATCTCTTGCTGCTGAACTTTGTTGGTAATATGTAAAAGTGCTGATGATTTATGTGGATTAATTTTGAATCCTGCAACTTTGCTAAAGTTGTGAATTGTTTCTGGTAGTTTTTTAGTTGAGTCTCTAGGGTTCTCTATGTATACCATCATGTCATCTGCAAAGAGTGATAATTTGGCTTCTTCATTACCTACTCTAATTCCTTTTATCTCTTTTTCTTCTCTTATTGCCAAAGCTAACATTTCTAATACAATATTAAATAGTAATGGTGACAGTGGGCAGCCTTGTTTCACTCCTGATCTTATTGGGAATGGTTTTAGTTTGTCTCCATTACATATGATGCTTGCTGGTGGTTTTAAGTAGATGCTACTATTCATTTTAAGGAAAAGCCCATTTATTCCTATACTCTCTAGTGTTTTTAATAGGAATGGGTGTTGGATTTTATTGAACCCTTTTTCTGCATCTATGGAGATAATCATATGGTTTTTGTTAGTTTGGTTATTAATATAATTGATTACGTTGATAGTTTTCCTGATATGGAACCAGCCCTGCATTCCTGGTATAAATCCTACTTGGTCAAGATGTATTATCCTGGAGATAACTTTCTGTATTCTCGTTGCTAAAATCTTATTTAAAATTTTGGCATCAATATTCATTAGGGAATTGGGTCTATAGTTTTCTTTCTCTGTTTTCGCCCTACCTGGTTTACCTATCAGCACCATGTCTGTATCATAGAAGGAATTTGGTAGTGTACCTTCTGTCCCTATTTTTTCAAATACTTTTTATACTATTGGGATTAATTGTTCTTTGAATGTTTGGTAGCATTCACATGTAAAACCATCTGGCCCTGGAGATTTTTTCTTAGGGAGTTGATTAATAGCTTGTTCTATTTCTTTTTCTAAGATGGGGCTACTTAAATAATTTATTTCCTCTTCTGTTAACCTGGGCAATCTATATTTTTGTAGATATTCCTCCATTTCATTTAGATTATGAAATTTATTGGCATAAAGTTGAGCAAAGAAACTCCTATTTATTACTCTAATTTCCTCTTCATTGGAGGAAAGTTCTCCCTTATCATTTTTGAGACCAACAATTTGATTTTCCTCTTTCCTTTTTCTGATCAAGTTAACTAAAGGCTTATCTATTTTGTTGGTTTTTTCATAAAACCAACTCTTAGTTTTATTTATTAATTCAATAGTTTTCTTATTTTCAATTTTATTAATCTCACCTTTTATTTTCAGAATTTCCAATTTGGTATTTAATTGAGGGTTTTTAATTTGCTCTTTTTATAGCTTTTTTAATTGTAACCCTAATTCATGATCTTCTCTTTCTCTATTTTATGCAAGTAAGCATCTAGAGATATAAAGGTACCCCTTATAACCACTTTGGCCGTATCCCACAAATTTTGGTATGTTGTCTCATTATTGTCGTTCTCCTGGATGAAATTATCGATTGTGTATATAATTTGCTCTTTCACCCATTCATTCTTCAGGATTAGATTATTTAATTTCCACTTGACTTTTGGTCTATTTTCTCCTGGCCTTATATTACATGTGAGTTTTATTGCATCATGATCTGAAAAGGATACATTTACTATTTCTGATTTTCTGCATTTGATTTTGAGGTTTTTATGCCCTAACACATGATCAATTTTCATATAAGTTCCATGAACCCCTGAGAAAAAAGTATAGTCCCTTCTATCACCATTCAATTTCCTCCAGAGATCTGTCATACCTAACTTTTCTAACATTTTATCTCCCTAACTTCTTTCTTATTTAATTTGTGGTTTGATTTATCTAATTCTGAGAGAGCAAGGTTGAGATCCCCCACTAGTATAGTATTACTGTCTATTTCTCCTTGCATCTCTGTTAGTTTCTCCTCTAGCAATTTGGATGCTATACCACTTGGTGCATATATGTTAAGTATTGATACCGCTTCATTGTCTATGGTACCCTTTAGTAAAATATAGTTTCCTTCCTTATCTCTTTTAATTAGATCTATTTTTGCTTTTACCTGATCTGAGGTAAGGATTGCTGCCCCTGCTTTTTTTTTTTTTGTTCACTTGAAGCATAAAAGATTCTGCTCCAGCCCTTTATCTTCACTCTGTATGTATCTCTATATTTTAGATGTGTTTCTTGTAAACAACATATTGTAGGATTCTGGCTTTTAATCCAGTCTGCTATCCGTTTCCGTTTTATGGGAGAGGTCATCCCATTCACATTCACAGTTAAAATGACTATATCTATATTTCCTGCCATCTTATTTACCCAAAGGTATATTTTTCTCTTCCCTTTCCCCTTATTCCCTTCCCCCCTCCCCAGTATTTTGTTTTTGATGACCAGCTCCCTCTAACAGTCCTCCCCCTTTAGAACCCTCCCTCTTTTTTACACCTTTCCCCTAATCCTTCTATTAATTTATCCCTTTGTTTTCCTCCTTTCCCTCCTACTTCCCTATACAGAGGGCCAAGTTTTTCCCTGAAATCAAATGTGTCTGATATACTCTTTTAGAGCCCAATCTAATGAGAGTAAGATTTACACAATACTCATCACCCTCCCTTCTTTCCCTCAATTATATTAGATTTTTTATGTCTCTTCATGACACTTTGCCTTATTTTACCTCCTTTTTTTTTACTTTATTTTACCTCCTTCCCCCCCCTTTTTTTTACAGTATGGTATCCCTTCCACCTCTAATTTCTTTTCCATTATTATGGAAGTAAAATCAAATTATACCCCCATTCTTTAAGGATACCCCAATAGAGATATAGTTCTTGAGAGTTCTTTCCTTTTTACCTTTTTACGCTTCTCTAGAGTTCTGTGTTTGGAGGTCAAATTTTTTGTTCAGATCTGGTCTTTTCATTAGAAAAAAGGTGAAATTCTCCTGTATCATTGAATGACCATCTTCTTCCCTGGAAGATGATGCTTATTCTAGCTGGATAGCTTATTCTTGGCTGTAATCCAAGTTCTTTTGCCTTTCAGAATATCTGATTCCAGGTCCTTCGATCCTTCAATGTGGAAGCTGACAGATCCTGTGTAATTCTAATGACAGTTCCTCAGTATTTGAACAGTTTTTTTCTAGCAGCTTGTAATATCTTTTCATTGGTGCGATAGTCCTGAAATTTGGCCACGATATTCCTTGGGGTTTTAATTTTGGGGTCTCTTTCGGGAGGTGATCGGTGAATTCTTTCAATGCCAACTTTACCTTCTGATTCTAAAACATCAGGGCAATTCTCTTTCATGATTTCCTGGAAGATAGGATCAAGGTTCTTTTTTTCATCGTGACTTTCAGGGAGTCCAATAATCCTTAGATTGTCTCTCCTGGATCTGTTTTCCAAGTCAGTTGTTTTTCCTAGGAGATATTTCATATTTTCTTCTATTTTTTCATTTTTTTGTTTTTGTTTGACTGATTCTTGAAGTCTTATTGAGTCATTCATTTCAATTTGTTCAATTTTAATTTTTAAGGTATTATTTCCTTCAGTTATGTTTTTTAGCTCCTTTTGTAACTGGCCAATTGAATTTTTTGGTTCATTGCATTCTTTTTCCATTTGGCCAGTTTTATTTTTCAGTGAATTGTTGTCTTTTTCCAATTCACTAATTTTGTTTTTCAGTGAATTGTTGTCTTTTACCAATTCACTATTTTTATTTTCTTGTGATTTGGTGACTTTTTCCAATTCACCAATTTTGTTTTTCAGTGCATTGTTGTCTTTTTCCAATTCACTAATTTTGTTTTTCAGTGAATTGTTTTCTTTTTCCAATTCACCAGGTTTATTTTCCAGTTTTTCACATCTCTGTTGCAGGGTGATATTTCCTTCTTGCACTGCTCTCAGTTTATTTCCCCAATCTTCTTCTAGCTCTCTTTTGAGATTCTTTATGCAATCTTCCAGGTAAGCCTTCTGAAAGGGAGACCAGCTTAAGTCCACCTTTGTGGCTTTATCTGGGATTGTTTTCAGAATCTCAGGATCTGGGGATTTCTCTAGTTTCTCTCTGCAAACGCTGTCTATGGTGAGAGCTGTCTTCTTCTTGCTAATGATGTTTAGCTGAGGTATCAGTCACCAGCAGGGAATTCTGCAGTAGCAGCAGCAGCAGCAATTTCAATTTGCCCTGGGGCAGTTTGCTGAGTTGACTTCTGGTCTGAGCCTGATCTGGCTAGATCCGCACTAGGACCACACTTTCAGCTGCTCTCAATCCACCCTTTATCAAAGGTAGACCTGCCAAAGCACCTGCCCCCAGGCGGAGCAAAGTGGCCCAAGCATCTCCCAGGGACTTCCTGGCAGCCTAAAATCTTCTGGTCCTTCCCAGTCCCGGACTTGCACCCCGGCTGCACACTGGCATCTGAGCGCTGGGAGCTGCTCGATCCCATGCCCTTCTAAAACTGACCTCAGAAGTTCTTTCAAAGTAGATATTTGATAGAAGTGCATTGTAGTCCAAGTGTTTGGTGGCGCCCTCTCTCCAGAACCAGTTTGGAGGCTCAATTTGTCTGGGTCTGAGGGAAGGTCTCAGGAGCTCACAGAGAATGCTGTCTGCAGTTCGCCATCTTGGCTCCAGCCATCTTCTAAATTTATAAGCCAATAAGAGGATGAGGGAATATGATAAGGGGTAGAAGGGTATAGAATGGTATATAGATCAACAGAATAAATTGTATAGATTAATGGGACCTGGATAAAGAGGGAACAACATATATGTTTGGAAAGCTATAGAAGTCTAATAAATTCAGATAGAAACAAGAAGGCAAGGGGAAAGAATAGGTGGAAAGGAGAGATAGGAAATAAGAGATACACAAACAAATAAAGATCATGAATAGAATTTATTAGATTAAAAATGCAAGGGTTATATTCATGATCTCAGACAAAGTTAAAACTAAAATAGATTTAATCAAAAGAGAAAAAATAGGGAAACTACACCATATGTCATCCATTTTAATATTGTTTTAAACTATTTAAAATAATAGATGATATAAGGTTGGAATATTGCTATGATATAGGAAAAGATAAGCCAATGGACTGAGAAAATTATGGACTTATGATATGAAAAATATTGGACTTATGCTTTTGTTTTTTTTTAACTGAGGCAATTGTGGCTAAATGACTTGCCCAGGGTCATACAATTAGAAAGTATTAAGTGTCTGAGCCTAGATTTGAACATAGGTCCTCCTAACTTCAGGGCTGGTGTTTCATCCACACTAATTTCTTACATCAATAAAATAGAGAAAAAGCAGATCAATGAGTTAGGCAAGCAACAACAACAACACTACAACAAAAACATGAAAAAAAATTAAAATCATGAATTAAACCAAATTGGAAATCCTGAAAATCAAAGGAGAAATTAATAAAAGTGAAAGTAAGAAAACCATTGAACTAATAAATATAACTAGAAGCTGATTTTATGAAAAAATCAATAAAATAGATAAGCCACTGATTAATTTAATTTTATAAATGAAAGAAGAATACCAAATTACTAGTTAAAATTAAGAGTTGGGGATATTTCACCACCAATGAAGAGAAAATTAAGACAATTGTTATGAGCTATTTTAACCAATTATATGCCAATAAATTTGACAATCTAAATGAAATGGATAAATATCTACACAAAATATAAATTAATCAGATTAATACAAGCAGAAATAAAATATTTAAATAACCCAAACTTAGAAAAATAAATTTAACAGGCCATCAATGAATTTCCTAAGAAAATTATCCTCACTACCAGAAGGATTCACAAGTGACATTTAAAGAACAATCCCAATACTATATAAACTATTTGGGAAAATAAGTGAAGAAGGAATCCTACCAAATTCCTTTTACAACATAAATATGGTGCTAATACCCAAAACAGAGAAATTAAATTACAGAACAATTTCCCTAATGAACACTGATGCAAAAATTTTAAATAAAGTACTGGCAAAGAGATTGCAGCAACATATCACAAGGATATATTGGGGTTTTTACCAGGAATGCAGGACTGGTTCAATATTAGAAAAGTTATCAGCACAAATGAACTTATCTATAATAAAGCCAACAGAAACCATATGCTTATCTCAATAGATACAGAAGAGGGTTTGATAAAATACAGGACCCGTTTATAATAAAAAAAAAATGCTAGAGAGCACCAGAATAAATGGTTCTTCCCTTAAAATGATAAGTAATGTCTATATAAAACCATCAGCAAGCAGTATCTGTATTGGAGATGAGCTAGAAGCCTTCCCAATACAATCAAGTGCCCATTATCACCTCTATCATTTAATATTTTATTAAAAACATTAGCTATAGTGATAAAAAGTGAAAAAAAAGGAATTAGAATAGGCAATGAGAAAACAAAATTATCCCTCTTTGCAGATGATATGATTTTATACATAATTATAATAATTATACATAATAAACTTCTTGAAATTATTAACAACTTAAGGAAAGTTGTAGAATACAAAACAAACCCATATAAATTACCAGCATGCCTATATATTACCAACAAAATCGAGTATCAAGAGATAGAAAAATTCCATTTAAAATAACTATATAAGATATAAAACACTTAGGAGATTACCTGCCAAGAGAAACCCAGGAAGTATGTGAAAACAACTATAAGTGACTATTAAAATATTAATTGCCCATGGATAAGACAAGCCAATATGATAAAAAGAATGAATCTCCTTAAATTTATCCAGTGCTATACCAAACTATCAAAAAAATATTTTTATAGAGGTAAAAAATAATAACAAAAATCATCTAGAAGAATAAAAACTCAAGGATATCAAGAGAATCAATGAAAAACATATAAAAGAAGGTGGTTTAGCTGTACAAGATCTCAAACTGTATTATAAAGTGGTAATTATTTTTAAAAACTGGTATAGATAAGAAATAGCATAGTGGATCAGTGGAATAGATTGAGTACAGATTAAATTATAGTAAGCAATCATAGTAATCTAATATATGATAAACCCCAAGATCCAAGCTTTTTAAACTAAAACTTATTATTGGCAAAAACTGCTGGTAAAAGTAAAAAACAGTATGGCAGAAACTAAGTACAGAACAACATCTCACACCATATACCAAAATAAGGTAAAAATGAGTACATTATTTATACATAAAATGTGATATCTTAAGCAACTTAAGAAAGTATGGAATAGTTTATATCAGATTTATGGAAAAGTGAAGAATTAAGGACTAAAGAAGATATAGAGATCATCACAAAAATGTAAAACAGATAATTTTAATTATATAATTATACCTAATTATATAAATTTAGTTGTATGAAATTTAAATTTTTGCCCAAACAAAACCAATGCAATCAAAATTATGAGGAAAGTAGTAAACTGGAGGGATATTTTTATAAGTATCTTTGTTAAAGGCATCATTTCTCAAATATATAGAAAACTAATTCAAATAAAAAAATACACAAGTCATTCTCCAATAGATAAATGGTCTGAGAATATGAACAAGCAGCTTTTAGACTAAAAATACCTATAATTATATGAAAAAAATGCTCTAGATCACTTCAGAGAAATGAAAATTAAAACAATTTTGAGATACACATCTCTGAGACTGGCTAAGATGACAGGAAAAGAAAGTGGCAAACACTGGAGGGGATGTGGGAAAATTGGAACACTCATACATTGTTGGCAGAGTTGTGAACTTATCCAACCATTTTGGAGAGCAATTCAGAACTGTGCCCAAAGAGCAACCAAACTGTGCATATCTAGCAATAACACTGCCAGAACTATATCCCAAAGATATCAAATGAAAGGGGAAATAAGCATATTTGTTTAAAGATATTTTAGCAAGCACTTTTTGTGTGGCTAAGAATTAGACATCAAAAGGATGCTTACAATTGGGGAATGTCTAACCAAGCTGTAGTATATCTGTAATATAATATTATTGTTCTATAAGAAATGACCAGTAGGATGATTTCACAAAAGCCTGGAATGACTTACATGAACTGATGTATAGTGAAGTGAACAGAACTAGGAGAACATTGTACATACTGATAGCAATACTTTCAATGAAGACCTGTGAATGACTTAGTTATTCTCAGCAATACAGTGATCCAAGAGTGTCCCAAAAGAGGGGATATACAAATTTATGTCCAACAATTGGCACATGGAAAGTGATGAATAAAATGGTTATTGATTAATTGATTAATGGACGCAGCACGCAGGTCATGGTAGAGAGTGCCCTGGAATTGGTGTCAGGTTCCATCCTCACTCTGTAAGTTATTACCTGTGTGATCTTACAAGTCATTTAATCTTTCTAGATTTGTTTTCCCTGAATGCAAAATGAAGGGTATTGAACTAACTGACTTTTAACAGGATAATTAATAAAGATGTTAAACACATTTTGTAAATGGCAAAAATACACATAAATCATGTGAGTGAAGGGTAATTTAAGGAGTTTGAAAAAACAACTAAACTTTTTATTGATGCATGCATATTCATTTTAAGGGATTCGTTGTTGGCATTATTAAATTCTTCAGAGATCTATAATGTAAACAGGGTGTATTTTCCAGCCAGATGTAGATTGCATCCCTTTACATCCTTTAGTAGAAGAGTTACTGGGAACAAAAGAAAAGTCATCCAACACTCAGACATCTAGTGAAGAGCCTTTGTGAACTTGGTTAGGTTAGTCGTCAGGCAATAGTTTGCTTCTGGACTCAAAGCTTTTCTGGACCTGCCAGAGTTCATAATTCCCTGTGATGACTTTGAGAAACCAGGGTTATATCCATGTCACAGCAACAGAGATAACCTTCAGCAGGGATTTGGAGGATATAAGTTGGTACAAGAGAAACATTGTCTTAGAAATTGGTAGCATTGGATGCATCTCCCACTCCCCTTCTTGGCCCATTTATGTCTGTTGCAAAATTATAGCCCTCTTTTTCCTCCTATGCCTTTTCACTGGCAGTCCCTCATACCTGAAGGACACTCCTCAGCTCTACCTGATGGCTTTTCTGGCTTCAAACTAGATTCACATCCCATCCCTTTAAAGAAGTCTCTTCAGGTGTTCCCAAGATTTACTTCTATTTGTATTGGATGTGTGATTGTTTTTTGTACATTGTCTTTCCTACTAGAAATTCAAAGACCATATCACCAAAGCCTAAACTTAGTAGGTACTTAATACATTATTGTGACTCATAGAAGAACTTATTGGTTAATCTATACTGGAAACAGGAAAAGGCCATAGATAGGTAGATTGGATAGACAGGTAGATAGTTTGGCTAGATATGATTAGATAGATATATGATTTTATTTTGTTGTTGTTGTGAGTTTTTTTTTTCCTGAGAACAAGAAGGGATAAAATGAATATAAGTATAAAGTATTTGCAAATCTTAAAGCACTATATAAATACTAGCTATGAAGACATAAGATTAAATCCAAAGTGATTTAGGGAAAACATTTCAGATTGTGATATAATGCATAATTAGACAAATTATTTGTTACATATAGAATATAATTGCATTTTAGGTGGTTGGAATCCCTCTAAATAGAACTAATAATAAAAGTGAATTTAAGCTTGCTAGCTTTTGCAAGTTAAGACAAAGCTTTATTTATTAAAAACAATATGATGGTGATAACTATCTCTAAAAATTTTTTTTTGAGAAGGGGTGATCTGGACCCATGATTTCTTCATAGTAAGAGCACTCTACAGCAGTTCATCAATGTCTTAGAGAATCCCCTGAGCTACTAAGAGGTAAAGCATATCTTACCCAGAATCACACAAAAGTTTTATATCAGAGGCAGGTCTTGAACGCAAGACTTTCTTGTTATATTATTCCTGTGTGCTGCCTTTCAAGAGGATATTGGCTTTGGGAATTACTATCAATCAGATTCTAGCTTAGAAGCAACAAATCTTTCCAAAAATAGCATTAACAAAATATTACTTAGGGTTACATTTAATAAAAGTATTTATGGTACAAGGGCACATCTCTTTAATGAATAGACAACTACAATAATAACAGAAGGGCACAAAACTCAGAAACTCAGTATCTTTCTTTGTTACTGTAATTTCACTTGTATAAAGTATCTTTGGAACTGCTGGAAAAGGAGCCTGCATAACCAGAATACTAATTTTGTAAATGCTGTTACTTCATGTCCACTGTCCAAGTTAAAACTGGTAATGCTTTGAGGAACAGCTGAGGATTTGAGGAAGAACTTTGTAAATACTCTATTTAGAAGCTTTTTTTTTTCATATTCTAGGAGGTCGGTATTTTCCCTCTTTTGTACTTTATTGCTGAGAATGTTTGTATGGAAACAAGATCTTTGTTTCTTATGAGCACATCTGTTCTTGGTACTTGTCCCTTATGAGAAGTCACCATTCTCTCTGATATCATAATCATTTCCACAGCAACCAGCATTGCTCACTGTTTCTTTAATTAGAAGTTACAGAATATAAGTCTTAGCCAAGTATTTATCTCAAAACTAACTCCCAGTGTTATACATGTCCCACGTGCAGGCCATTTAAATGAGAAAAAAATCCTTTGGTCCTCAGCATTTTAGTTCACTTAAAACCCATGTTGCTGACAGTTTCCATCATACATCATTTTGAGTAAGCTTTAGGAAACAGATTCTGAGGTGTCCTGTTTTATTGTACCTCAATGTCCTCCCATGTAGCTTGGTGAGCATTACTTCAATGAAGGTGAAAATGTAAGAGACATGGTATTTTATGTTCCACAATAAATAATGACATCAATTTCAATAATGACAGGAAGGATCCCGAGGTCCTTTATTTAAAATGACTTTATGAACAGGCAGCACACTCCCTCAGCCCCTGGAATGCTGTCATCTCTGTCATGAAATAACAATGAAGAACCAGGGTACACAATCACTCAAATGTTAAAACTTGGCTTTTCACAAATCACAAACACAGGGAAGGACTGTCAATAATATATTTAATTAGCATTCCAGAGTAAACTTAGATTTTTTATGCACTAATTTTTAAGGTTTATGTGTGGATTTGTGCCCATAAAGTTCACATGTGTCTACAAGGGTCTGTCTTTGATATGTTTTGCAGGGAAGTATAAAAGGCTATGTCTAAAGCCTCCTCTGCCAACTCCAAGGGAGACTTTGGTTTTTTCCAGGAAGGGAACAGGAGATTAGGATCATGTGTTTAACAGTTCTCCTCTCCTCAGATAGGAGATATTGCACTAGTTATATCTATTCATTCCCACCCCCAATAGTTAGTCTAGAAGAAGTAATATTTCAAACCACTCTTGATTGCTATACTTTAATGTGGAAAAAATATCACAAGTTCTATGTCAAAGATCTTGATTTCTGGGGCAGCAAGGTAGCACAGTGGATAGAGCACCAGCCCTGAAGTTAGGAGGACCTGAGTTCAAATCTGATCTCAGACACTTCCTAACTGTGTGACCCTGGGCAAGTCACTTAACCTTAATTGCCACAGCAAAAAGCAAAAAATAAAAATAAAAATAATAAAAAAAAAAGATCTTGATTCCTTACCTGCCAAATGCCATTTCCAAAAAACATCATCATATATAGTGAATAACAAATAAACACAATCATCTATAACAATAGCAAAAAATATCATCAAAAAAGTTTAAATAATATATCAGACAATATACAGAGAGAATGAGCTTTATGTTAGTTCAACCATAAGACAATCTCTAGTACCACCCAATGGGAAATTCCCTAGGAACTCTAGTGTGGTAAGCTAGGGGTGGGCACATGGTCCAGGCTTTCACTCCTCTACATATGGCTTCTTCATGGAGTCTTTCTCTCCCTCCAGAAATTTCTCTCTGAAGAAAATCTAGAACCACACATGTGTTCTGTATCGAAGCTAGAAGCTAAAGAAAACAACAAACAAACCTAAAGACTTTCCTTTCTCACCAACTATGCCACTCAGAATTTGAGCATCTGGTAATCATTCTTCACCAATGAGGAGAGTCTAATGCAAATGACCTCGAACCTTGGGTTACTCAATCATCCACAAAAATATCTAATCAGTGCCTATTAAGAGCATAATATAATCTTGGATGTTGTGGATTTATAGACCATATGGGAGGTATGGGGAGGGAGGAAATATATGAAAAATTAAAGGCAAATCCAGAATGAAGTTGACCACTAAGGGTGAAGGACAAACAACTCTGGGCTTCATTACTAATGCATTCTAAGTAAATTCAAGATCTGTGGTTTCTGGGTTTTGGACTCAAGCAGAACAAGGACAGGATCAGTAGAGGTTTAGGTAGGTAGCACTAAGGATGTCCAACAGCAGGTAACCAAGACTTAAGAGGGCTAGTGAGATTTAAGGCAGAAAATAGCCAATGGGAGTTCCAAGTAAGATGTGCAGTAACTAGGAGGAGAAGGGACAGGACAGTTACTTGGAACTGGTGAGTATTCCATTTTACACAAAGGAAGTCACTAGGAAACAATGCAGGAATGCAGTAACTGTAGTATTAGGGTTAGAACAAGCAAAGAGCAAAACTGACTCTTTTGAGCCAATGCAAGGGGAGTATAAAGAAACCTACACTAGTAGTCCTATACCTCAGAATGAAGTTATCATTGCAGTTTTGACCATTACATTCCTCTTCTAGAAACTGAACTCTCACCTACTGTTAATCCTCACAGAAACAGACTTCATCCTTTTAAACCATCCTCTTGATTCCCTTCAATTGCTTATTTCTGAGATAGGCCTCATCTAACCTCAAACTATGGTCCTAGCATTTACCACTTTTCTGAATTTCTTATGAGTTTTGTCTGGCTTATTCTCTTTTTTGAAGTAGTTGTACTTAGATATACTTGTTTTTTTATTAAAACTTTTTAATTTTCAAAAAATATGCATGGATAATTTTTCAATATTAGCCCTTGCAAAACCTTGTGTTCCAATTTCCCTCCCTTCCCCCACCTCCTCCCCAGATGGTAAGTAATCCTATATATATATATAAAACATGGTAAAATCTATGTTAAATCCAATTTATACATACATATTTACACAAGAAAAACCAAATCAAAAAGGGGAAAAATGAGAAAGAAAATAAAATGCAAACAAACAGCAATAAAAAGAGTGAAAATACTATGTTGTAATCCACATGGAGTTCCCACAGTCATCTCTCTGGTTGAAAATGACTATCTTCATGACAAAATCATTAGAACTGGTTTGAATCATCTAATTGTTTTTTTTTAATAAAGCTTTTTATTTGCAAAACATATGAGTGACTTTTCAACATTGACCTTTGCAAAAAAAAA
>JAJPUD010002930.1:28757-48453 GCA_023553655.1 Myrmecobius fasciatus
ATAGTGTCCAGGTTCTTTTTTTCATCATGGCTTTCAGGAAGCCCTATAATCCTTAGATTGTCTCTCCTAGATCTATTTTCCAGGTCAGTTGTTTTTCCTAGGAGATATTTCATGTTTTTCTCTATCTTTTCATTTTTTTGTTTTTGTTCAACTGATTCTTGAAGTCTTGATGAGTCATTCATTTCCAATTGTTCGATTCTAATTTTTAATGTCTTATTTTCTTCAGTTACTGTTTTTAGTTCCTTTTGCAATTGACCAATTACATTTTTTTGTTCACTGCATTCTTTTTCCATTTTTTCTATTTTATTTTGCAGTGATCTCATTTCGTTTCCCCATGTTTCTTCTAACTCTCTTTTAAGATTTTTTATGCAATCTTCAAAGAAAGCCTTGTGACATGGAGACCAATTTATGTCTCTCTTTGGGGCTTTTTCTGGAGTTGCTTTACCTTTAGGGACCTCAGGATTTGAGGTCTGTTCTTCCCTCTCTCCATAAAGTTGTCTATGGTGAGAACTCTTTTTGGTTTTTTATTCATTTTTTTTAAAGGTGTGAGGTCTGTTTAGGGCAAAGGTGGGAGAGCTGCTTTAATTTGCCCTGGGGCAGTTCTGCTGATTGAGTTATTTCAGTAACTGGGCAGTTCTGCTGATTGAATTATGTCAGGGGCTGGGCAGCTCTGCTGATTGAATTATTTCTGGTGCTTATCAGACCTGTTGTTTGATTGATTGCTTTAAGGTGCTGTGTAATGGCAGCTAGAATCGATGCTCATCAGGGGTTCAGTGGTTCACAATCTATCCCCCTCAAAAGGCAGACCCTCCAAACCACCTGCCCACAATCAGGACAAATTGTTCCAAGAGGCTCGCAGAAGACTCCCAGGTGTGTGAAAAGCACAACACTCCCACTCCTGTTCTGACTCCTGTTCCAGCTCCCTGCTCCAGCTCCCTGCCCCGGTCTCCCTGTGCTGCAGTCTGGGTTCAGTAGGCCACGCCCTGCCCCATTAAAACAGACCTATTTTGAGGTTCTTCCAGAGTATCTTCTTCTAGAATCGTGTTGTTCTCCGGATATTGTGGATTTTTTTGCTTCAGAATCAGTCTAGAGGCTTCATATTTTGTTGGTTTGAGGGGAGGTTAGAGGAGGTTACAGAGAATCCTGTCTGATCTCCGCCACCATGGCTCCACCCCCCGAATCATCTAATTGTTGAAAAGAGCCATGCCCATCAGAATTGATCATCTTATAATCTTGTTGTGATGGACAATGATCTCCTGGTTCTATTAGTTTCACTCAGCATCCATTCATGTACATATCTACAATCCTTTCTCAAATCATCCTGCTGATAAATGTCTTATAGAACAATATTCTATAACATTCATATACCATAACTTATTCAGCCATTCTCAATTTATAGGCATCTACTCAGTTTCCAGTTCCTTGCCACTACAAAAAGGGCTGCCACAAACATTTTTTGTGCATATGCATCCCTTTCCCTCCTTTTAAAATCTCTATGTGATGTAAACCCTATCTGGCTTATTTGCAATCAAGTGACCCTCAAAGTATTTGGAGTCCACAATTATGGATGTAAACTGTTCTTCAAATTCACCAGAGACCTCAATGTCGTGATCAGTAGAGTACCTGGTTGGGAGTTAGGAATATATGAATTCAGTTCTGGCCATAGACACTTACTATCTGTGTGACCCTGGCCAAATTAACTAACCTCTGTTTTCCTAATTTTCTTCATATATAATGAAATAAGAGAAGCTATTTCACAGGGTTGTTGTGAGGACCAAATAAGATAATAATTGTAAAGTTTCTGACACAGAGCAAGTGCTATTTAAGTGATACCTATCATTCTTATATCACCTGCCATTAGGAACCAGTAGGGCATAATAAATTCATAAAAACAAAAGAAGCAAAACTGTTCATAATTTAATCAAGAACAGGTCATGCCCTTGCATGGACTGATGCTGAGTGAAATGAGCAGAACCAGGAGATCATTATACATGGCAACAACAATACTATATGATGATCAATTCTGATGGACATGGCTCTCTTCAACAATGAAATGTTTCAAATCAATCCCAATTGTTCAGTGAGGAAAGCCATATACACCCAGAGAGAGGGATATGAAATGTGGACCACAACATAACATTTTCATGCTCTCTATTGATGTTTGTTTGCATTGTGTTTCCTTTCTCTGATTTTTTTTCTTGTAGATACGATTGTTCTTGCGCAAAAAAATGATGTATGGAAATATGTATACATGTATTCGATTTGTATCCTCCATGACATAGTACTTAATAGGTTGTTTCTTTAGGGATTCTCATATGAAATATTAACTTAGAGTCTATGGGAGATTACATTTGCTAAACATCTACCCATGTTTTAGAATCATTTGATTATTAATAAACTGGCATATCTCTATTCTGTTAAAGAATCTTGAATTGTCCTTACATATGCATGAGACCTATGTTTCATGTATATGAACCTATAAGGATGTTATTTGCTCTAACTTCAAAAAATATTACAAACTATGTTTTTTTTTTCTTTTCTATAACTTTTATTCAAATATTACTATGATGTCATTATCTATTGAAAAAGATTATTTTCTTTTTTTATTTTATTAATACTTTTTATTTGCAAAACATATGTATGGGTAATTCCTAAACATTAACCCTTACAAAGCTTTCTGTTACAAATTTCCCCCCCTACTCCCCACCCCTCCCCTAGATGGCAGGATATCCACTACATGATAATTATGTTAGAATACTTAAGAAATCAAATATATGGATAGTTATTGCATCATTTTTTTGTGCAGGAGAAATCATATCTACAAGAAAGAATAATCTGATGAAGGAAATACAATGCAAGCAAACCTCAATAGAGAACATGAAAATGTTATGTTGTGGTCCACATTTCACATCCCTCTCTCTGGGTGTATATGGCTCTCTTCACCGAACAATTGGAAGTGGTTTGAAGCATTTCATTGTTGAAGAGAGTGATGTCCATTAGAACTGATCCTCATATAGTATTGTTGTTGCCGTGAATAATGATCTCTTGGTTCTGCTCACTTCACTGAACATTAGTTCATGCAAATCTCTCCAGGCCTCTCTGAAATCGTCCTGCTGGTCGTTTCTTACAGAGCAATAATATTCCATAACATTTATATACCATAATTTATTCAGCCACTCTCCAATTGAAGGGCATCCATTCAGTTTCCAGTTTCTAGCGACTACAAAAAGGGCTGCCACAAACATTCTTGCACAAGTGGGTCCCTTTCCTTCTCTTATGATTTCTTTGGGATATAAGCCCGATAGAAACACTGCTGGGTCAAAGGGTATGCATAGTTTGATAACTTTTTGAGCATAACTCCAAATTGCTCTCCAGAATGGCTGGATCCGTTCACAGGTCCACCAACAATGCATCAGTGTCCCAGTCTTCCCACATCCTCTCCAACATTTATCTTTATCTTTTCCTGTCATTTTAGCCAATCTGACAGGTGTGTAGTGGTACCTCAGAATTGTCTTAATTTGCATTTCTCTGATCAATAGTGATTTGGAGCACCTTTTCATATGATTATAAATAGTTTTAATTTCCTCATCTGAAAATTGTCTGTTCATATCCTTTGACCATTTATCAATTGGAGAATGGCTTGAATTCTTATAAATATGAGACAATTCTCTATATATCTTAGAGATGAGACCTTTATCAGAACCCTTAAATGTAAAGATGATTTCCCAATTTGATGCTTCTCTCCTAATCTTGTCTGCATTAGGTTTGTTTGTACAGAAACGTTTTAACTTAATATAATCAAAATTATCTATCTGGTGTTCAATTGAGAGTTCCAGATCTTCTTTGGACATAAATTTATTCCATCTCCACAGGTCTGAGAGGTAAACTACCCTATGTTCCTCTAATTTGGTTATAATATCACTCTTTATATCTAGATCATGAACCCATTTAGATCTTATCTTGGTGTTAGGTATGGGTCCAGCCTTAATTTCTTCCACACTAGTTTCCAATTTTCCCAGCAGTTTTTGCCGAATAGTGAGTACTTATCCCAAAAGCTGGGGTCCTTGGGTTTATCAAACACTAAATTGCTAACATTATTACCTAGCTTGTCCTGATATTCTATCCTATGCCACTGATCGACTGCTCTATTTCTCAGCCAGTACCAAATGGTTTTGATGACCGCTGCTTTATAATATAGTTTTAGATCTGGTACAGCAAGGCCACCTTCATCTGTCTTTTTTTTTTTCATTAATTCCCTTGAAATTCTTGACCTTTTGTTCTTCCAAATGAACTTTGCTACTATTTTTTCTAGGTCTGTAAAATAATTTCTTGGGAGTTTGATTGGTATGGCGCTAAATAAGTAAATTAGTTTGGGTAGTATTGTCTTTTTTATTATATTCGCTCGGCCTACCCATGAGCACTTAATGTTTTTCCAATTGACTAGGTCTGATTTTATTTGTGTGGAAAGTGTTTTGTAGTTTAGTTCGTATAGTTTCTGACATTTTCTTGGCAAATAGATTCCCAAATATTTTATGCTATCATCTGTTATTCTGAATGGAATTTCTGAAAAAGATTATTTTCAAAAGTATTGTGTAATTATATTTTAATCAAAGACACCCTATATTTTTTGCCTCTCATGTCTTATCAAAGCCAGAAAAGGAATTTGTAAGAAATTCGAATGTATCTAAATTATTCTTTAGACTGTAGCCTCATTTAGAAGCTGTGGGGAAAAGGTTGAAGTGGATTGGATAGTTAAATTACAACTTCTTCAGAAAATTCAGTCCTTTATATTCACTAAGGCATTTTATGCCTTTTTCTCATCCTCATGATGGTCAGAAACATAATCTCCCTATTGCCCCACCACAAATGTTATTCAAACAAATGTCAAGTATGCTTCCTCTGCTATTTATCCTCTCAATATCATTGGCATGAATTGGCATAATTCTACATAAACCTACATCAAACTTTAGAACACACTTTCCTATTAGCCATCTAACTGTTTTTGTGTTTTGGGTGCTGTAAGTGTTTTTTTTTTAATAATTACCTTTTATGTTATTCTTTTGTTCTCTGCTGTGCACTTTTTTACTTTATTCTTTTTTCCAACTTCATCCCTCCCACCTCTCCCAAGCAGGCTATAGTTAAGCACATGTTATATGTGTATATTATATAGATATATACATAGATACACATATACACAGAACACACATACATATCTAGATATACTCAGACACACATATATACACACACACAATCCACCCAATGCAAACATGCATCTAAAACAACATCAATATGATTGACATATAATGTATATTTCTCTCCTAATTGAATCTTCATTTGACTTAAGTCTTTCTTATCCCTGCTAACTCTTCTGCTTTAATATTGCTCCTTAACTTGCCTTGCTATCACTTAATCTACTCCCACCCATGGATTCCTCTCTTATCTTCTTCCTCCACTCTTTGCTTCTCTCTTCATTCATTTCTCTCCCCTTATTTATTTATAGATTTTGGAGAGTACTATACCCTTGATGGTATGTATGTACTATTGCCTATTTAGCCCATTCCAGATATGAGTAGGTTTTCAGAACTACCAGCCTTCCTCTCCCCTCTAATGCCACTGTGTCTATTCTTCTTTTGCACTTCATTCGTTTAATATAATTGCTATTGCCATTTTTACCTTTCTCTAAGCGGTTTTGCTTTATTTTTTTTTGAATCTACTCAACTATCCCAGTTATTCTTTTGAGCTATTTAATTGCTAATGTCGATCTAAAAACATATGGTACACATTTACATGTAAAAAACATAATTTGTCCATGTTAAGATCCTTGAAACTGATCTTTGATATTGGATCTTATATATTAAATTTTCTATTGAGTTTGGGTTTAGTTGAAAGTCCTGAAAATCTGAAAGTTCATTGAATATTCTTTTTTCCCCCTTCAATATTATGGATAATTTTGCAGGATATATTTTTGACCACAGGCCTAATTCTTTTGATTGCCAGTATATATGATTCCAGGTCCTGTAAGTTTGTATTGTAGTTGCTGAGAAATGCTGTACATTTCTAATCCAGTGTATCGAATTGTTTTCTTTTCTTTTTTCTTCCAAAATTTTCTGTTTGATCTGGGGGTTTTGAAATTTGGCAATAATGTTACCATATGTTTTCCACAAAAGATTCTTTAAAGTGGTGATTGTTGGATTTTTTTTTCTATTTCTACTTTCCCTTCATGTTCCATCACTCCAGGAAAATTTTCTTAGATTATTTCTTGCATTATTGTATCAAGGTTCTTTTTTTTCGCAGTTTTCAGGTAGTCCAATTATTCTTAAAATTTTTCTTCTTGATCTATTCTCTGGATCTGTTGTTTTTCTTATAAGATGTCTTACATTCTGCTTTTTTTCATTCTTTATGTTTTATTTTGTGGGTTTTATTTTGGTCTTTTATAGCTTCACTGGCTTCCCCTTACCCAATTCTAATTTTCAAGGAGCTATTTTCATTTTTAATAACTCTGTATCTTCTTTTAATAGTTGGTTAATTTTTTATATAATATTGTTTTTCTTGGATGGTTTTTTTTTCAGTTTTTCCTCAATGTCTCTCTTTTGTTTTTTAAATTATTTTTTGAGTTCTTCTATAAATTCTCTTTGAACAGGGTGCCATTTCACATTATTCTTTGGGGTAGAAGCTTTTTTTACTTCAGGGTGCTCCTTTGAAGATGAACTCTTGTCTTCCTCATTCCAATAGTAAGTTTCTATGGTTAAGTTCTTTTTTCTTTGCCAATTCATTTTTTTTTTAATGAGAAGTGAAAGTGCAAGCACCTCTAATCTTGGGGGTTGGGGGAAGGAGAAAGAGATGCTGTGTTTAGCTTCATTTCATCTCTCCCCTCTGACTTGGAACTCCAAACCAAAAGCTTCCCCATCCTTCAAGTGCCCACAGCCAGCAGCATCTCTGCACTCCCAGTGTGCTGGTTCTTTCCCTTCCAGGGCTGGTCTCTGTAGCACAGCTGGACCTGGCATTCTTAATCAGCCACGGTTCCTTCAGTATTCATGGACTCCGACCCCTGGCTCCATACACAGTCCAGGAGGTGAAAGTTCCTGTGGTTCCTGTTGAAAGTCCAGCCAAAACCAGCTAACTCTAGAAGTCACCACTTGGATGTTTCTATGGAGCTAGCCCAGAGGTGTTTGCATTGCACACTAATTAATCCCTGCATGGGGTCTGTCTTTGTATTTTCTTGGGTTGTACCAGGAGGACCCCTATTCTGTCTCATCTTCTTGATTTTTTCACCAGTCTATGTTTGCCCTGAGGCACAAATTTTGTTCTGTTGTGGGGGAAATCTAGAGAGCTTGAAATTTACTGACCTACTCTGCCATCTCCCCCAAATCTTCCCCTCTCCAGGATGTTTTGACTAAATAGTTTCACCCACCCCTCTTATATCCTGTTATTCTTGGTTTTGACTTAGCTCCAAGTCTTTTTCTCATTAGCATTTCTTGAAATAAGATGCTAGCAAAAATAATAATAAAATTCTAAATACGCACTAAACTAACCATGGTTACATTCTAAATTATAGAGAATCATAGATTTGGATGGCTAGACTCTCTCATACCCTATGATCTGTGTTTCCTTTTCTCTTGGCTACTTCTCTTTGACTTCTCTTTTGATTACCATTTTTCTCTGTCTGTCTGTCTGTCTGTCTGTCTCCCTGTTTCTTTCTCTCTCTGGATCTACCTTTGTCTCTCTGTTTCTCTGTCTCTCTCTTTCTCCCCTTTCTGGGTGTGTGTGTGTGTGTGTGTGTGTGTGTGTGTGTGTGTAATATACATTTCTACATATACAGACACACTCACTGGACAGCTAGGTGGCATAGTCAATATAGTGCCAGACCTGGAGTACAGACTCATACTCCTGAATTAAAATCTGGCCTCAGATACTTAATAGTTGTGTGATCCTGGGTAAGTTACTTGACTCTGTTTGCCTCAGTTTCCTCATCTATAAAATCAGCTGGAGAAAGAAAAGGCAAACCATTTCATTATCTTTGCCAAGACAACCCCAAATGGGGACAGAAAGGATCTGAAATGAATGAACAACAAGTTATGATGTTCCAAATTATGCTATTGTTATATTATATAGTTATATTATACTTTGTTCTCTTCATTTTTAACTGTGTGTGCTCAATGTATTTCATTTCATACATTTTATTCATTCAGGTTTGACTATAACTACAATAAATCATTTGGTCAAAAGAGATGTTCTAATAAATGATGATTCAATAAACAAATTTGCCATTCCGTCATTAAGAATATAAAGAATGGCAAATTTGGAGTTAGCAGAATTCAGTTCATATTGCACCATTTATTGTAGAGCTGTGTGACCTTGAATAAAACAACTTCTCTGGACCTCAATTTTCTTGGATATACAATAAAGATGTTGCACTTGATGACCTCTGAAGTAATATTTAACTCTAAATTTATAATCCTGTTAAGCCCTCTTGACTTCCTTTTGGGATAATAATATGGTTTGTGATTTTATTTAATTATTTGTGTAATAGCTCTTCCTTTTACAAATATCTTTAAATTCCATACCTGAGAACTTAAGTGATTGTGACATTTTTCATTGATTTCACTTTTATATATTTTGGTCTAGCTGCTCTGCCCAACTTTGTCTTCTTAAATCCATTTCTGCTTTCTCATTCAGTACAAGAGAGACTGGGTTTTTTTTAGTATTCTAATGTATCGATATTACTATCATTGATGAAAATGGTTTATTATCAAAAATTTTTTACTCCGTGTCTTATACTTTCAATTTCATCAATAAATTCCTTCTGCTTGATATATGTCTTTGTTAGATTTCATTCTAAATTTTCAACAGACCTCTTTTCCTAGAACAACAATTTTTTGTTATTTTGTGAGGCGATGCTGCTCAGGATCTTCTATCATATTCTTCCATAACATTTCATAAAGGAATTTATATTCTAAATTCATGTTGCCTTTGACGGCCATGTCTCTCCACTTTTCAAAGTCAAGTCAAATGTTTTTTGGCTGAGGCAATAAATTAGGGCTATTTGCTAAAGCAATTGAAATAAGGGTTCTCTGAGTTTGGGGAATTTAAAACTTAAGAGACAGTTTCTACTATCCATCTTAATTTCTTTGTTTGAAAGCGAATGCCTCTCCAAATGAATGATTGTGTGGTAAACCTATCTCTGCACTAGGAAAAGGAAAAGGAAACCCATGAACAATATGTATATGTCCAAAGGGGATTTAATAAAGAATAATCGTTTTAGCCAACTGAAAATGGAATGCTGTGGATTTCCAAATCTCGGCTCTTACAGGGGCAAAAGTATAGCATTAACACACAAAAGTGTGGTAATTTCAAAGATGACTTCCTATTTTCCCATTCCTCTGATATGTTTAAAGATGCTCCCTCAATTTTGGGAGTTTCAGGTCATTACTAATGGGGAGCACAACTTTATTATCTCTGTTTCCTAATCAATGCCTTGTAATCTTTGAACATTTTAATTTGCTGAAAGGGTAAAAGTATGAGACTAGAGTGTTCCATGATTTACTAAAAGTTAGACACTAAGGATAATATGGCAAGTCTTATCAATGATGAGGAGCACCATACGATCATCTGGGCCAAGTTGGACATTTATCTATGAAGTTATTGAGAAAAGGGTCGAATGAACCCTCTCGCCTGATTTTAAAACTTTAGTTTAAAAATCTAACAATTAATATTTATAAGATATATGCTAAGTAATATGGGTATATATATTCCCAGAAAGTTTCTACCTTTTAAATTGTCTTAAAAATACCAGAAAAATGTCCTTATTCTCTCAAATCAGGAATCACATGGTATTTAATAATTTTTTCTCTTGGAATTATTATATGAAATGTTAACATATAGTCTATAGGAGAGTAGGAATAAATTGTAAATAAACAAAAATCTAAATAGGAAAATAAGTCTCATTGATTAATAGCTATGTATAAATGTATTATATATGTATAGATTTGGATACATATATTCTATAGGAAGCAATATTCATTTACATTCATAAGAGTGAGAAAGGGATGTACTTAAAATTACAAAAGTGTCAAAAAGCTAAATCATATCCTTAAACATATAGTAACTCATGGCATAAAACTATGTAGACTAAAAATATTATGGAAATCACTACCTTAGTTAAGGTTTGTTGGTCTTGCCATGGGCTATTTCTAGGTTCTTTTGTCCATCTCTTTGTGATGATTATATGTATGAGTTAATGTCTAATAGGAAATGTTCATAGTGTTATAATTTCTTTCATCTATTCCTTATTTTTTGATATCATTAGTTTATTTGAATAGGTGATGTGAAACAGTCATAATTGTTGCATGTGATATCTTCTGCCTTTATTATTTATTCTAATTTGGTATTGATACTGACATTTGCTTCAGGGATTGATAGTTTGGTAATTTACAGACAGCTGTTCACTTAGATATGCATTGGATATCAGCAATCAGTTTTTTGTCCTATTAAGAGAAAGTTGCTTTAATTTTTTTCTTTAAATATTATTCTGTGCCTGTCATATCCAGTTACTTCTGAATGTCTTCTAGAAATATTAATGGTATATAGACAAATAGTTTTTAAGTAGTGTAGAAGATTTTGAATTTTTTTCTTTCTCATAGACCATATTGCCCTCTATTTTTCTTCCCGCAATCATGTTGATGTCATTAAGGATCAATGTAGCTATAAGATTGATTTGGAGAACATTTTCCTGTTCTCTGAAGGGTTTCTTGCTTTCCCTAAGCTCTGCAATAGGTATTAAAATTTAACATTATGATTAACCTAATGTTCTCTTTTTCATTGTGTTTGTTATAAGCACTTAAAGGTAAAATAACCAAATGTGATAGAAAACAGTATTCCATCTTTACCTGGATGTTTCATGAGCATCTCAAACTCAACATATTCCCCCCAAAAGTACTCTTTCTTATGTTAAAGAACTTTATGTTTTATATTTAGAACTTTTCCTATTTCTGTAAAGGTAGCTTATAAAAAACACAATGAAGAACAGTCTATTCATTGTGCCACCTAGCTGTTCATATATCTACTATTTATATGGATTATATATATATACATATATTTATATATGTAACATTTATATGGATTACAATTATATCATTTGATCCTCATAACAACCCTTATTATCTCCATTTTAAAGATAGGAAACTTATACAAAGGTCAATTGATTTGCTTAGGGTTACATAGCTACTAAATATTTAAAGATGAATTTGAATTCAGGACTTCCTCATTTCTGGATCAGAACTCTATTCTCCTTAATTGCTAATTATATGTATTTGTGTGTATGTGTAGCTATATATACACAGACAGATGTGTGTGTAGATAAATAAATATAGATGTATATGTAGATATACACATGCATGTACTTATACATCATATATATATATATATAATTGTTTATGTTATCTCTCCCATTAAATTTTGAGTTCCTTGCCTTTCTTTGTACCCCTAACATTTATCGCAAAGTAAGTATTAAATAAATACTTTTAGATGGACTCACTGTTGATTGATGCTGGAGATAAAAATAAAACAAATGAAACAATCTACTTCCCCAGAAATCTTGCATTCTAGTTAAATATAAGTTAAACTTTGTTGCTTCTACATACTTGGCTCACCTTTTACTTTAATCATGTGTGATATATATCCCTCTGAGGATATCCTTGATGCTATTATTCCTGATGCTATTTCTTCAGTGGGTTGTGACCAACTTATCCTATGCATCCCACACACCTCTCCACTGTCCTGTAGGTGACCTGAAACTTTAATTCCCCAGAGAATGTAGTATTCCATGATTCATAAGTATTGAGTATTGTAAGAAAAATATTGTTCCAGTTGGGACACAACTCATTGTCCTGCTCCATTTACTATGCCACTCCTTCTTGATCCTTTCATCCTTAAAGCTTCCTCTGATCTCTCTTTTTCTTTTTCTCACAAAGCCTATGCTCCCAGAGAAGTCACACAAAAGCAATTTTGATTCTGATTAAGGTTTAGTTCCAGAATTGTGAATTCCTTCAATATTGTTTCATGTTCTCCCAGAAGTATAGTTTTCAGGCAGATGGAGGCTGACCCCATTGAGGGAAAAAAGAGGGATAATTAGAAAAGTCTCACCACTACTTCATGAAGCTGCTTCTCTTGTCCTCCCCACTGCTCTCTTATAATCACTTGGAATGATTCACTCTTCATGTGTGCCACATAGAAAAATCAACCTGTCTACCACAGCAATAATATTTTCTGAAATCAATTTAATCTTATAATTTAGTATGTCTTCTAAAATAAAAAGCATTCTATTGGTGTAGGAAATTAGTATGAATAGAAAACCAGAATCAATTGGTAAGAAGCTGCTATTGCTGAAATGATTTCAATAAACAAGATACTTTACACCATTTAAATCATCACAAACCTATCAAACTTTTTGCATTAACATAATGTATCTGGTTAGCTGATACCTTTTCTATGTCGTTATTGGCTATTTGATAATTTTCTCCTCAAGGATTCTAGTTTTATAATCCATTCATGTACAACATTATCACATGATCATCATAGAATAATTCAAACCCAAACTAAATAAAATAATAAAGTACTATCAGCAAAGAGAAGAATGATAGCATCATAGAATATTTCTGCTCTGTGTCCCTTTCTCTCAGTTTCCGAGTCCCAGTACAGATCTTCATTTCATGAAGCACCCAGGCCATGCTTATTTATTCCAGTTTCTGTTCTCTAGACACCCTCCATTGTCTCTAGACATTCTAGCCACTACCTTCTGATTTATTGTCTTTTCCACCCTTGGCAGTATCATCATCCTCTCCCTCTTCTTTGATGTCCCTTTTATGCATTATTTTTCCCATTGGAATGAATGTAAGTTCCTTGAAGGTAAGAACTGTCCTATTTTTCTTGCATTTTTATCACCAGGGCTTATTACAGTTCCTGGGATGGAACAATTGCTTAATATATGCCTTTTCTGACTGACTGTCACCAATATAGGATAGGTAAAGTGCTTAAAATACATAAAAACTATCAAAGCAATAAAAAAAATCTATAGACTCATTCCCCTTAGTGCACATTATAAACGTTCAAAATAGACATGTATTGTCTATTTTGCATTGCTTTTTTCCTATTTTAAAATAATAACTTTTTATTTTAAAAATATATGCAAAGATAGTTTTCAACATTCACCCTTGCAAAATCTTGTGTTCCAAATTTTTCTTCCTCCACTCTTCTCTCCTGGACAGTCAGTAATTCAGTGTAGGTTAACCATGTACAATTCTTCTAAGCATATTTCCACATTTATCATTTTTCATTCATTTTTAAGGAAACATCACAGTGTACATCGCAGTTCCCATTTCCTTCCATAAGACAGGTAAATTGTTTAGAATTACAGTATCACCCAGGCTGACAATAAATTACATCTAATTTTAATGTTGGTATCAATAACTATTCTTTTCTAAACACTGTCTAACTAGCTCAGTTTTCTATTTCCATTTTATTTCATATATACTTAGCTCTTGATCTGTGTTATTTCTAAGAATTCTTCCTACCTTTGCTCCAGTTGTGATTCCGCACAACCATACCTTGCCATTGAACCACACTACACATGCACTCAGTCAGTTAGAGCAGTGGGGGTCAAACTTAAATAGAAACAGGTACCACTAATCTTTGCAAACTATATACTGACTTGGTTTTAAAATGTTATATTATTTATGTTTTGTTGTATTTTTGTTTATTTTGTTATATGTTCTTCAATTACATTTTAATATGGTTCAGGCTAGAATTATTGACTCACAAATGTTAACTACTCCACCCCAATTTTAACAACTCTGAGCTACAGAATCTCCTAGCATAAACCCATAGCATCCCATCCAGAATGATTACAGGAAAAAAGAAAAAAAACCTCCTAGGAAACAAAGCAAAAATATAAGTAAAAAATAAACAAAAGTATCTGGCTTTTGGTTCAATAGCTTCAATATTTTAAAGAATGTTTTAGATACATTCTCACATTCAATATTCATGTAATTTTGCCACTGCACTTTGGTTGGGTAGAAAGTGTTGGACCTAGAGGTCAGAGGACCTGCCTTCTAGCACTATCTCCTTTCTTCTCTGAGTCAATCAATTAATTTTTTTTGAATATTATTTACCTCATTTGTAAAATGAGTCATTTGGACTGGTTGATGTCTGTATCTCCTTCCAAAACTGCATATTACTTTGAACGTTGTTCTTTTCCTCCCATAACATAGGCAAGGTATTTTCTTTCTTAAATTTGGCCCTAATCTTTTCTGTTCTGCATCCTATTATGTCTATTTAATTTTTCCATTCTTTCTAATTCATTCAATCAATCCATAGTCTCCCATAAGTTTTAACATAGTTTTAATCTATTAAATCTTGTGTAATTAAACTATTAAAGCTTAAAACTGCAATAAAAATTTTGGGACTCCCTGTATTTCTTAAGTACCTATTACATACCAGGCACTGGGCTAAGTAATAAGGATATAAGTACAAACAATGAAATAATCCTTACTTGCAAGGAGTTTGCATTATAATGGGAGACATGATCCAAGATCAGAGAGAGAGAGAGAGAGAGAGAGAGAGAGAGAGAGAGAGAGAGAGAGAGAAATTGGTAGATAGCCATAGATAAATGTAGATATGCATATTATATATAGGTGCATATGTACATCTCTCTATATATGCCATAAATATAAAGTGAATAAATGCAAGTGTACACAAAGTAATTTGTAAACATACACTATAAAAGTTTAGACCACTTCAGGAAACATTACAAATTTAGTTTTTGTAGTCCTTTTCTCACATGTGTGTATATATATAAATATACATACATGCACACAAGTACAATATTAATTCCCTGATAGATACAGTTGAATCAAGTACACACGAGACTTTTTTTAAAACTAAACTCTCAAGTCCAGGGAGATCTCAAAATGCTCTTTTCCTTCATTATTGACATCATTCAGAGGAAAATATGAACATGAATTTGTAAAACCTTAAAAAACCATATAAATATGAGTTATTATTAGGATTTTATTGTTTCATTTTATCATTATTAGAAAAGTTTCTTAGAGGAGAAAAAAATAAATAATTCTATAAGAAACATTAGCAAGGATTAGGAGAGGGTTGGCTGAACTGGAGTGGAGTGTACCTGAAGAGCAGTAGGGCTTATTTAAAGAGGAGTGAAGGGTCAAGAGAAGGTAATCTTAAACATCACTTTCAGAATACTATTTCCTGGCTCAAGATCCTAAAATGATTCATAATTGTTTACCACATCAAGTTCAAACTCCTATGCTTCCCTCTCAAATCTCTTCACAATCTGGCTCCACCCTGCTTGTCCACATTTATTTTTCACTACTACTCAGCACATATCTGGTTCCAGTTGGGCTGGGTATGTCCTTCTATGCAACATTCCCACCTTTGCTCAGGATGTTGTTTCTGCCTGTTTCTTCTGTCCATTATTTAAGGTCCATCTCAAGTCCATAAAGCTTCCCCTTATTACTGTTATAACCCACATTGCTCTTCTACTGAAGTTGTATAGTCAACTACACTAATACCCAGTTTAGCACTTAGTTTGCTCTCCTGGATGATAATTTATCTTCCCAATTACACTATGAGATCCTTGAGGGCATTTATGAGGGTTTATTTATTTTTTAACAGTGCCTAACACATGTAACTGACAAATGTGGGTTCAGGAATGTTGTACTTGAAATGACAGTATGATATGAAAATAGCAACGTCTAGCAAGCAATTGGAAATGTAGTCTTGGAGCTTTGGAGAGCCATCAGAGCTAGAGATTTGGTAATCATCCCAGTGGAGTAATAGTTTGGAGTTATAAACATAAATGAGTTCTCAAAGCTAGACCACAAGAACTTCCACCTCTGAACCTCGAGGGAAGTCAGGGTCTGAGTCTGGAAAAACTTGAGGGAACCTCATCTGACTAGGAATGCCAGACCCAGTTGGGCTGCTGAGACATAGCCCTGGGTGGGATGGGACCAGCACAACCAGTGAGTGTAGGCAGTGGGGCAGGGATGCTGCTGGCACTTGCATAAGGGGAGGGAGCTTTTAGTTTGGGGCTCCAGGTCAGAGGGGAGAACTGAAGTGAATCTAGAGGCACTATCCCTCTCCCCTCACCTCAAAATTAGAGATGCTTACACTTATAGTTCTTATTTTTTTAAAAAAAATGAGCAGGCAAAGAAGAAAGAACTCAACCACATAAACTTGTTATGGAAATAGGGAAAAACAGCATTCATTTTCAAAGGAGGACATCAAAGTAAAAAAAATATCTTCTCCTACCCCAAAGATTAATGTGAAATGACTTACCTGCCTAGAAATAAACTATAGAAGAAATTTTAAAAAATGCTTCAAAAATCAAATGAGAGAGATTGAAGAAAAACAAAAAGAACCATTCAATGGATGTGGCTCTTTCCAACAATGAGATAATTCAGAGCAGTTCCAATAATCTTGTGATAAAGAGAGCCATCTACACCCAGAGAAAGGACTGTGGGAATTGAGTGTGGACCACAACATAGCGTTTTCACTCTTTCTATTGTTGTTTGCTTTCATTTTGTTTTCTTTCTGTTTTTTTTTCTTCTTGATCCTATTTTTCTTGTGCAGCAAGATAACTGTATAAATATGTCTTGTATTTAACACATAAATTAACATATTTAACATGTATTGGATTACCTGCCATCTAGGGGAGTGGGAGGAAGGAGGGGAAATTTTGGAACACAAGGTTTTGCAAAGGTCAATGTTGAAAAATTATCCATGTATATGTTTTGTAAATAAAAAGCTTTAATTTAAAAAAAAGAACTATCCAAGAAAATATTATGAAAATAAAATCAATCAACTAGAAAAGGAGACATAAGACAAATCAAATTTAAAGATTCAATCAAGAGAAAAATCCACATTATATATCAGCCATATTAATATTGGTTTAGATGCATGTCTATGTGTAAATGTATATGCATGCATGTGTGTATGCATATGCGTATGAATGTTGGTGTATATAAATATATGTATGTGTGGGGGTATAAATATATATATATAATACACTTATATTTACACACACACACATACACACACACACACTCACACACACACACACATATATATGATATATCCATGTTTAACTCTAACCTGCTTGGGGGAGTAATGGGAGGAGGGTCAAAAGGGGGGAAAAGAATGAAGTTAAAAGATACAGAAATAAAAAGAATAGCCTAGGAGAAAGCAAAGAAAAAATGGATAGTCATGAATATAATCTCTTTTATTATTAAATATGCTTTCTTGAAATGGAAATTTATTGTCACATATTTTGAACCCTCCTTGATGCTCTGCTGGGCATATGACAATGTTTTGCTTTATTTTCCTTTTTTCTGTCTTATTTTTCTATTTTGTATTTAGTTTTAAGTAAATAAGTAGTTTTTTTCTTTTTCTTTTCTTTTCTTTTCTTTTTTTTATTTGCAAAACATATGCATGGGTAATTCTTCAACATTAACCCTTACAAAGCTTTCTGTTACAAATTTTTCCTCCCTACCCCTCCCCTAGATGGCAAGATATCCACTACATGTTAATTATGTTAAAATACTTGACAAATAGAATATATGTATACATTAAATAAGTAGTTTTTTAAAAAAGAAAAAAAATTGTCATGGAAACTAATGAGAGGCCAAAGGAAGGTGTTCAATGATGTGAAATATTACAGAGAAGCTGAAAAGAATAACAGCTATCAAAAGGTACAGGGATATAATGATTAGGAAGATTACTTTTAAGAGTGTAATTTTAATAGATTTATAAGGACAGAAGATTGCAGAGGTTGAGGAATAAAGAAATGATGTGAAAATGGAAACTTTTGATTTATCTATTTATCTCCACCTTATAGTACAGTGTTTCACACTCTATAAATGTTTGCTCAAGTTGTTCTGTACAGAATTCCCTTGAGGATTTATAAATGAAGGAAAACAGAAAAAATAGTACTGTATCTGAATAGAGCAGGAGACTTTTCTTTTTCAGCTAAATACTTTTTAAAGGGTGATTTTTGGATTGAGGCAAAGCGTGGTATAATTTGTTGCAGCAACAAATCAGAATATTAATTTTCAAGATGATGTTTAGAAGAATATTGGATTATTTGCTGTCTAGTAAAGGGAGGAGGTGAAAAAGGGAGGGAGAAAATTTTGAAACACAAGGTTTTACAAGGTTAATGTTGAAAAATATCTTTGCATGTATTTTGAAAAATACAAAGCCATCATTATTTTTAAGGTGAAAGATTCTAGTGAAGAGGGGTGGAGCTAAGATGGCAGGGAGTAGACAAATCTTTGTGTGAGTTCTTCCTGGCTTCCCTTGTACCAAAACCAGATTAAGCCTCTGAACTGGTTTTGAAATGACAGAAAACATGAATATTGGGAGCATAACAAATTTACAATAGAAAATATTCTGGAAGAACTTCAGAAAAGATTTGTTTCAATAAAGCAAAGGAGAGACGGCTGAGTGCAGGTGCAGTGCAGGGACCCTGGGTGCTGTGGTGTCTGCAGACTGGGGAAATCTATCTGGAGGAACTGTTCTGATTCAGAAGCCAGTGGATCAGCAGACTAGCTGTGAGACATCGAACACAACTGCAAAAGGCAAATAGTGAGCTCCTAAACCCCAGAATAACACAGTTCTTCGCCACACTCACCAAGCACAGGAAGGAAGTCAGCAGCACTGGTTCCAGGGCAGCACGAAGTCTCTCTCACCTGTAGCAGAAGATGGGAACAATCTCCCCTTTGCCTTAAGAACAGACCTCAACCTTTAAAAAAAAGCAAAAAAAGCCCTGGTCATTTTAGAGCTTTTATGGAGATATCTTGAGGTCACTAAAACAAAACATCTCCAGATGAAGCCCCAAAGTGTGATATGAGTAGATCTCCAACACACAGGGCTCTCTTGGAAGACTTCAAAAAGGATCTTAAAAAGAGTTAGAAGAAAAATGGGGAAAAGGAAATGAGAACTTTTCAGGAAAGTTTGGAAAAATGAACACACATTTACACATAGACATGCATCTAAACCAAGAAAATACAAAAATTATCTGGAAAAAAATTCCTTAAAATAGATTTGGCAAGATGGAAAAAGCATATAACTCTTTATAAAACAGATTTCATGAATTGGAAAAAGAAACCAACTCATTGAAAAACAGAATTTGTGAAATTAAAAAAAAAATCCAAGGAACAAAACAACTCACTTAAAAGTTCAACTGGCCAAATGAAAAAGGAGATAAAAAAGGTTACTGAAGAAAATCATTCACTAGATATTAGAATTGAACAAATGGAAGTGAATGACTCAATGAGACATCAAGAATCAAACAAAACAAAAAAAATTAAAAATAGAAGAAAATGTAAAATATCTAATTGAAAAAACCTGGAAAATAGATCCAGGAGAGACAATCTAAAAATTATTGGACTATCTGAAAACCATGATAAAAAAAAGTGCCTAGACAATATCTTTCAGAAAATCATCAAAGAAAACTACCATGATGTCCTAGAACCAGAGAGTAAAATAGCTATTGAAGGAATTTACTATTCACCTCCTCAAAGAGGCCCCAAAATGAAAACTCCAAAAATATCATAGCTAAATTTCAGAATTATCATATCAAGGAGAAAATATTGAAAACACCCAAAATTCTTTTATTGAGGAG
>JAJPUD010002930.1:48463-80557 GCA_023553655.1 Myrmecobius fasciatus
ATGGGAAACTCTTGAGAACTGTATCTCTGTTATGGGTATACTTAGAAGATATATGTATAATTTGATTTTATTGTGATTATATAAAATAAAAAGAAACTAGAGATGGAAAGGGGATTGTACTGGAAGAAGGGGAAAATAAACATAAGATGGGGTAAATTACATCTCATGAAGAGCCAAAAAAAGACCTATTAAATTGAATTACAAGTGAGAGAAAGAAGGGAGGAGGGTGAGCATTGTGTGAATCTTACTCTCATTGAATTTGGCTCAAAGAGAGAATATCAGACATAGTTAGCTTTGCAGAGAAACCTGTCTCACCCTATAGAAAAGGTATAAGAAAGGGTGGTGGAGCTGTAAAAAGGGAAGACTGAAGGAGGTGGTGGTCAAAAGCAAAACACTGGGGAGGAGAGAAAGGGAGAAAGGAAAGAGAAAAGTATAAATTGAGGAAAATAAGATGACAGGAAATACAGTTAGTAATTTTAACTGTGAATATGAATGGGATGAATTATCTCATAAAATGGAAGAAGATAACAGATTCAATTAAAAGCCAGAATCCTACAATATGTCGTTTACAAGAAACACATTTAAAGCAGAGTGATACATACAGAGTAAAGGTGAAAGGCTGGAACAGAATCTATTATGCTTCAGTTGAAGTAAACAAGGCAGGAGTAGCAATCTTGATCTCAGATCAAGAAAAATGCAAAAATAAGTCCAAGTAAAAGAAGGAAACTACATTTTACTAAAGAGTACCATAGGTAATGAAATAATATCAATACTAAACATATATGTACTAAGAGGTATAGCATAAAAATTCTTAGAGGAGAAGTTAAAAGGCATACAAAAAAAATAGATAGCAAAACTATAATAGTGGGGGATCTCAACTTTGCTCTCTCAGAACTAGATAAATCCAACCACAAAACAAATAAGAAAGAAGTTAAGGCAGTAAATATAAAAGTTAGGTATTATACACCTTTGTAAAAAATTGAATGGAAGCAAAAAGGAATATACTTTTTTTTGAAGGTACATGGAACATACACAAAAAATGAAATGCAGAAAGGGAGAAATGGTAAATGCATCTTTTTCAGATCATTATGCAATAAAAATTACATGCAATAAAAGGCCAGGAGAAACTAGACCAAAAATTAATTGGAAACTAAATAATCTAATCCTAAAGAATGAGTGAGTGAAACAACAAATCACAGACACGTTTGATAATTTCATCCAAGAGAATGACAACAATGAGACAACATGCTAAAATTTATGGGTTGCAGCCAAAGCAATTCTTAGGGGAAGTTTTATATCTCTAGATGCTTACTTGCATAAAATAGAGAAAGAGAAGATCAATGAAATGGGCATACAATTAAACAAGCTAGAAAAGGAACAAATTAAAAACTTTCAGCTAAACACCAAATTTGAAATTTTGAAAATAAAAGGGGAGATTAATAAAATTGAAAGTAAGAGCACATTTGAATTAATAAACAAAACTGGGTGAGATGGATTTACATGAATTCCAGTACTATGCAAACTATTTGGAAAAATAGGAAAAGAAGGAGTCCTACCAAATTCCTTTTATGACCCAGATACAGTGTTGATACTTAAACCAGGTAGGGTCAAAACAGAGTAAAAAAAATATAGATCAATTTCCCTAAAGAATATTTATACCAAAATCTTAAATAAAATATTTGCATAGAGGTTACAGTAAGTTATCCTCAAGACAATATACCATGATCAAATAGGATTTATACTAGGAATGTAGGGTGGTTCAATATTAGGAAAACTATTAGCATAATTGATTACATATACATATACATATATATGTATATATATTCATAATTGATTATATCAATAATGAAACTAACAAAAATCATGATTATCTCAATAGATGCAGAAAAAACATTTGACAAAATTTAATACACATTGTTATTAAAAACACTAGAGAACATAAAAATAAATGGAGTTTTCTTATAAATGATCAATAACATCTATTTAAAACCATCAGCAAGTAACATATGTAATGAGGATAAACTAGAAAGATTCCCCACAAGATCAGGGGTGAAACAAGGTTGTCCACTATCACCATTACCATTTAATATTGTATTAGAAATGTTAGTTTTAGCTATAAGAGAAGAAAAAGAAGTTAAAGGAATCAGATGAGGTAATGAGGAAACCAAATTATCATGCTCTGAAGATGATAGGTTGGTATACTTAAAAAATCCTAGAGAATTAACTAAAAAGCTACTAAAAACAATTTACAACTTTAGCAAAGTTGCAGGATACAAAATACATCCACATAAATAACCAGCATTTTTATGTTACCAACAAAGTCCAGCAGCAAGTAATGCAAAGAGAAATTTCATTTTAAATAGCTGCAGGTAATATAAAATATTTGGGAGTCTACCTGCCAAGGCAAAGTCAGAACACTTTCCACACAAATAAAGTCAGATCTACTCAATTGGAAAAATATCAAGTGCTCATGGTTAGGCCAAGCTAATATAATAAAAGTGATAATACTATCTAAATTAATCTATTCAATGTCATACCAATCAAATTTCCTAGCAATTATTTTACAGAACTATAAAAAATAATAGCAAAGTTTATCTGGAAGAACAAAAAGTCAAGAATTTCAGGGGAATTAATGGAAAAAATGCAAATAAAGATGGCCTATCTATACTAACTATATTATAAAGCAGTGGTCATCAAAACCATTTAGTACTGGCTAAGAAATAGAGTAGTCAATCAGTGGAATAGGTTAGGTTTACAAGATACAATAGTTAATGATTGTAGTAATCTAGTGTTTGATAATCTCAAAGACCCCAAATTTTGGGATAAAAACTCACTATTTGACAAAAATTTCTTGGAAAACTGGAAATTAGTATGGCAGAAATGAGGCATTGACCCACACCTAATATGTTATACCAAGATAAGGTCAAAATGGGTTCAAAATTTAAGCATAAAGGATCATATTATAAGCAAATTAGGAGAACAAGTCTATCTCTCAGATCTGTGGTGAAAGAATGAATTTGTGACCAAAGAAGAACTAGAGAACATTACAGAATGACAAATAGAAAATTTTGATTATATTAAATTTAAAAAGTTTTTGTATCAAAAAAACCAATGCAGACAAGATTAGAAGGGAAGCAATGAACTGGGGGAAAAAGGCCTTATTTCTAAAATATACTGAGAATTAACTCAAATTTATAAGAATTCAAGCCATTCTCCAATTAATAAATGGTCAAAGGATATGATCACACATTTTTCAGGTGAAGAAATTAACACCATTTCTAGACAGATGAAAAAAAAATGCTCTAAATCACTATGGATCAGAGAAATGCAATTAAGACAACCCTGAGGTGCCACTACATACCTTCCATGGCTAAGATGACAGGAAAAGATAATGATGAATGTTGGAGGGGATGTGGGAAAACTGGGACACTGATAAATTGTTGGTGGAGTTGTGAACTGATCCAAACATTCTGGAGAGCAATATGGAACCATACCCAAAGGGCTATAAAACCATGCATACCTTTGATCCAGCAGTGTGTCTACTGGACTTGTATCCCAAAGAGATCACAAAAAAGGTAAAAGGACTTATGTGTGTCACAATGTTTGTGGCAGCCCTTTTTGTAGTCACAAGGAACTAGAAACTGAGTGGATGTCCATCAGTTGGAGCATGGATGAATAAGTCATGGTAGATGAATGTTATGAAATATTACTGTTCTATAAGAAATGATCAGCAGGATGATTTCAGAGAAGGCTGGAGAGATTTAAATGAACTGATGCTGAGTGAAGAAGAAGCAGAACATTGTACACAGCAACAGCAAGATTACATGATGATCAGTTCTGGTGGATGTGGTTCCTTTCAACAGCAAGGTGATTCAGGTCAGTATTAAGAGGAGGGAAATTCAGGAATACCGAAGTCATAAAGACATAGCTGTGCCAATTGATGATGAGATTTTGGGTGTAGCCATCTTTATAAGTAACCAATATAGAATAAAGATAAGTTCACTCAAAGGCATAGTCAAAGGTTATGAATATGAATATTAACTTTGATGATGATGGTAACTGGGATAGTTAATAAATGAGGTCTACTGCCAGAGGCCTCTCATTATGTCCAGAGAATCAAACTAGGATGTTGGGCAAAAGGGAGATAATTTTAGAGTTACACAGGAAGAGAAGATAAAATCTAACATCTCTGAGTATTCCAGGCTTAGCAAAAATTACAAAAATAAGGAAAGTCATTATGATTTGGGTAGGTAGTATGGGGCTCTGCTTTCATTGATCTACCAATGATTTCCTGGTAGGTATTAATGCCTAGTAGGAAATGAGGTAGGTAATAATATTTGGGTAAATTCTAACATCATTAAGAAAATGGAAGTGTATGTTGGAAATTCATAAATAAAAAGCAAGTATTTAAAAAGGGCATTATAGCTGGATGACAGATTTCATACGAAGAGTAATAGAGTGATGTAGCATTAATGGTTGCATTGCTGAGCAAGGAATAGTCCAAACCCTCATTTTTTCTTACTGAATCTTGGAGGGTGTGAGAGAAGGTAAGACAAAACCACAGAGGGGATGTGGTATTGTCTGGGGAAAACCAAGTTTCCGTTAAAGGAAGGAAATAGAAAAAATGGTAATAAATGGGTTACCTATATGGGTAGGGGTTCTACCTAGTGGTGTGAGGGTTCCACAGAGCATAATGGAATAACTTAGTGCAAAAAATAGTGTTACTGAGGAAAGTATGTGTGTAGGAGGAGGGATGGGAAAGGAGGGGGGTCTGATCTCTGGTTTAAGGCAGCAGCTGATACATTTGCTGCATGAATGAACCATACAGTTCATCCTTCAGTCAAAAGGAGACCTTTGCGATAGAAATTGTTTGTCAGGATGAAAATAAAGTTGAGACGATTACCAAATTATGTTCAGGCCCCACCATCTTTGACAGTTTCATAAATGTCATTTATGAATAAGTGAATTTACATAATACTAATGAGGTTAAGGTAACTGGTTTAATTGATTGAATGATGGAATATCTACTTTGAACAATATTGTGGTAGGAAGGATATTTATTCCACCATTTGAGTTGAGCAAATTTCCATAAAAGGCATTAAAATTATCTTTGAGACCTAATTGTTTTAGGAGACTAATGGCTCTGGGTGTCGACATCACATCCTGATCACCTAAGTAAAAGATTTGAGGAACTTCAAGCTGCTTACTAATATTTTCCAAGTTGACCAATATGTGTAGTTAAGAATCAGGAGAGCTGTGATTAGCTGAATCATCCCGCAGTGTTCTTGTAGCATTACCTGGTTAAATATCCTTCCCCTGCTATGGCTAAGTAATTTCCTTTTGTTAATTGTTGAGTGACCTACCAATGAATCATTATGTTCCCGTCTTGGACAAAAACTATCAGGACCAAGTTAGAGAAAAGACTATCCTAGACACTAAAGGGAAAACAGCAATATAGGAGATCCATTACTTAAGAGATGCACACAATATAAACTGAATGAATAACGATGAGAAAAAACCAGAAACTGAATAATGTGTGATTATATTGACCAAGAGTGACCCTGGAAAAGAGATGAGAAAATACAAATTCCTCTTTTGCTTAAGAGAATAGGGTAACAGACAGTTGGTGGGGAGCATTTTATGATCAATCAGTTGATATATTGGTTGGTTTGGGTCCATTTCACTAAATTGCTTTTTTCATTCTCTTTTAAAATTCTTTTTTTTATTAAAGCTTTTTATTTGCATAACATATGTATGGGTAGTTCTTCAACACTGACCATTACAAAGCTTTCCATTACAAATTTCCCCCCCAGTACCCTCCCCTCCCCTAGATGGCAGGAAGTCCACTACATGTTAATTATATTAAAATATTTGACAAGTCAAATATATGTATGTATGTATCCATACTTATCTTGCTGTGCAAGAACAATTGTATCTACATGAATAAAAAAATATGAAAAAGGAAACCCAATGCAAGCAATCATCAATATAGAGCATGAAAATGATATGTTGTAGTCCATATCTCATGTCCCTCTCTCTGGGTGTATATGGCTTTCTTCACTGAACAATTGGAACTGGTTTGAAACATTTCATTGTTGAAGAGAGCCATGCCCATCAGAATTAATCATCATATAGTATTGTTGTTGCCATGTGTAATGATCTCCTGGTTCTGCTCACTTCACTCAGCATCAGTTCAAGCAAGTCTCTCCAGGCCTCCCTGAAATCGTCCTGCTGGTCGTTTCTTACAGAGCAATAATATTCCATAACATTCATATACCATAAATTATTCAGCCACTCTCCAATTGATGGGCATCCATTCAGTTTCCAGTTTCTAGCCACTACAAAAAGGGCTGCCACAAACATTCTTGCACATGTGGGGCCCTTTCCTTCCTTTAAGATCTCTTTGGGATATAAGCCCAATAGAAACACTGCTGGGTCAAAGGGTATGCACAGTTTGATAGCTTTCTGAGCATAGTTCCAAATTGCTTTCCAGAATCGTTGGATCTGTTCACAGCTCCACCAACAATGTATCAGTGTCCCAGTTTTCCCACATCCCCTTCAACATTTGTCATTATCTTTTCCTGACATCTTAGCCAATCTGACAGGTGTGTAATGGTACCTTAGAGTTGTCTTAATTTGAATTTCTCTGATCAATAGTGATTTGGAGCACCTTTTCATATGACTAGAAATGGTTTTAATTTCTTCATCAGAAAGTTGTCTGTTCATATCCTTTGACCATTTATCTATTGGAGAATGGCTTGAATTCTTATAAATATAAGACAATTCTCTATATATTTTAGAAATGAGGCCTTTATCAGAACCCTTAAATGTAAAGATGATTTCCCAATTTGATGCTTCCCTCCTAATCTTGTCTGCATTAGTTTTGTTTGTACAAAAACTTATTAACTTAATATAGTCAAAATTATCTATCTGGCATTCAGTTAAGAGTTCCAAATCTTCTTTGGATATAATTTTATTCCATTTCCACAGGTCTGAGGGGTAAACTATCCTATGTCCCTCTAATTTTCTCATAATATCATTCTTTATATCTAGATCATGAACCCATTTAGATCTTATCTTGGTATGTGGTGTTAGGTGTGGGTCAAGCCTTAATTTCTTCCATACTAGTTTCCAATTTTCCCAGCAGTTTTTGCCAAATAGTGAGTACTTATCCCAAAAGCTGGGGTCTTTGGGTTTATCAAACACTAAATTGCTATAGTTATTGCCTAGTTTGTCCTGAGATCCTATCCTATGCCCCTGATCGACTACTCTATTTCTCAGCCAGTACCAAATGGTTTTGATGACCACTGCTTTATAATATAGTTTTAGATCTGGTACAGCAAGGCCACCTTCATCAGCCTTTATTTTCATTAATTCCCTTGAAATTCTTGACCTTTTGTTATTCCAAATGAACTTTGCTACTATTTTTTCTAGAACTGTAAAATAATTTCTTGGGAGTTTGATTGGTATGGCACTAAATAAGTAAATTAGTTTGGGTAGTATTGTCATTTTTATTATATTCGCTCAGCCTACCCATGAGCATTTAATGTTTTCTCTTTTAAAATTCTTAAGAGACAGGCTTACTTGTAGGGGCAGGAATGGATATATTTAGAAATAAAGATGATAAAAAACATCAAAATATATTAGTAGCAATTTTGAAAAATAAAATAAAAAGATTTTTTGTACTCAAAGAACTTAAGATCTAGTAGAGGAGAAATAACATGGATTTGGGATATCTGACTTAGGATGACTTAGGTTCTCATGGGAGATTCCACTGATCCCAAGATTTACCAGGAGTTTGAGACTTTGTTAATGTAATTCAGAGTTGAAGATATTTAGATAAGAGTGGAACTAGCAATCATAGGATCATCAGTTCAATTATATGGTATTTTTGTGCTCACTTAGTGTTGAGGCGAATATAAATAAATGAAAATAACTAGTATGGTTTGACTATAGAATAATAGTTTCATTATTTATATTCAATGCAGTTTTACACGGACACATAGTGAAATTTTATACTTCTGTTTTTATCTACATGTCTACATTTAGATGAAAACTGAAGATATGTACATATATTGATTTGAATATGATCTATTTTTTTCTATTGGTTTAAATGGAAAAAAGTTGCTTTAATGAATTGAGTAGTTCTTCCTTTTCTCTGTTGTTGCTTATCATTTTCCATTTACCATGAGAAGCAATAATGTTCTTTTTTTGTACCTTCTCCTTCCCCAATTTAGTTTTACTACCTTTGTTTCATTCTACTATAAGTCTTAATTTTATCCTATGCAAATAACATTCCATTTATTTATGCCATAAGACTTTGGCAAGGGTTAAAGCACCTTTAATTCTATCAATTATAAATGAAAATCCCACCTTAAACACTTACTAGATGTGAGCCCTAGATAAATGAATTAATGCTATTTGCCTCAGTTTCCTCATATGTAAAATGAGCTGGAGAAGGAAATGGCAAACCACTCCAATATCTTTGCCAAGAAAACCACAAATGGGTTCAAAAAGTCAGACATGATTGAAATGACTCGACAACAGCAATAACAACATTTTGAATGAAATCTGGGAAAGTATTCTTGTATCTTAGTCAATAGAAAAGATGAAGTAATTGTTGGTGTAATTTAATTATCACACTTGCATAGGATGTGAAAGGCTATATAGAACCCTTGAAATATTCAGGGCCAGACATAATAAAAGGGTAATTTCTGAGGGACAAGCCACAGACCCTTTAATTTCATCTGGAGGTGAGAATAATTGAGTAATTCATGCATAAGGAGTGGGTATTTATTGATTACTCTAGAGAATACTTGACCTATCTTTGTCAGTTTCCCAGTCAACTGCCCAGTGAGATGAGTGATCTCTGGAGGCATTCTCACCAGGAAATGGAATTAAACCCATGATTTGTAAGAGATTAAATATTGATCACAATTTTATATTTGTTTTGTATTGAAATCCATACATAAGTGCTTTCTGATTGTGGGTTCGGTTTCCAAATGAATCTTCAGTTCAACAAGCTCTGCTTCAGCATCCATTTCTATAAACTACATTTTTTAAAAAATGAATGCATTCTCTAAAATGATAGTGATAATATCTTTATGAGATGGTATGAGACCATGGATGTGACTTAGTTCTCAGATTAAAATAAACATTGTTTAGTGAATTCAAAAATGGATAGAAATCTGATAAATCTATCTGAAGGCATGGTGGCTTAAAAAAATAGTTGTCATTAAATGAACTACAATATCACAAAAGACCTCTAATTTCTCCAAAGTGGGGTATTTCCTCCAGTGATTAAAAACACAATACTTCTGTGATTTGTTGTTCAGTTGTTTCAGTTCATGACTGTATTTGGGCTTTTCTTGGCAAAAATACTGGAGTATTTTGCCATTTTCTTCTCCAGCTCATTTTACAGATAAAGAAACTGAGGCAAATAGAATTAAGTGACTTGCCTAGGATCATACATACATTCATACAATGTAAATTTGAAATCAGCAGTCTTCCTAACTCCAAGCTCAGAGTTCTACCCACTATGTCACCTAGCAGCTTCTGTGATTTAGTATATAGATTAATGTGTCTAGCCTTCTAAAGAACACCTTCCTGTTTTTAGCAAGGTTGGTCATTGGAGGATGAACCATTGCTGGAATTCTGCTAAATTTTTCCATTTTGGCAGAATCAAACTGCTGTTATAAGCTGCCCAGTGTGCTAAGTATAAAGAATACTGAATCTGAAGTTTTGAGTTCAAAATCTAATTCTCTAAAGGAGGAGGGAAATGGATCCAGTTCTGCAAAAGGAGGCTAATGGTAGAAAGAGTAGCTCAACATTTCCTCACCACAAATATGTGACTCTTCTAAAATCTGTTTTATCACTCAATCTAGGATTGTAGATATAAATCTGAAAGGAATCTGAGAGACCATTAAATTCAGCCCCTCGTTTTTCCAGCTAAGGAAACTGAAGTATAGAGGCAAAATAATTAATTCAAGATCTTTGAGACTTTGAACTCAGGTCTTCTATACTAATTCTCTTAGCTCAACTGACAGTGTTTGACTTTATCTGACCCAGGATTTACACTGATATGAACTACCCCAACCCTTCCACTGTGGTTTGGGGAAATAAGAAGTCAGATATCTGACTCCTCTTCCAGGATTGGGTTAGGGCTTGTGCCCACTTCTTTGGACAATGCATTGCCTTCTCCTTCTGCTACCATCCACACATAATGGGGGACAGACCATGAGAACACAACTAGTTGGCAAATGTACTCCCACCAGTATCTAGACTTGGCATAATTCTAACCTTTTACCTTCCCCCACCTGGTGTTGGGCATTCCATACTGTCAGGGCAAAAAAGGTAGGTAGGTACACAGGGTTACATCTGTATGTAGGAATAGAGATGGAAAGGGAGACTAGGAGGTGAATGGAGTAAGTCAGTTGTCTTCCTCCACATTCATCATCTCTGGGATACATGGACATGTCCTAACTAGTACATACTTAATAAAGAACAACTAATAAAAATAGCAACAATAGGTAGGTACACAAGACCACATCAGTATGTTGGAATGGAGAAGGTAAGGGAGACTGGGATGTGAATGGATTAAGTCAGGTGTCTTCCTCCCTCCTTATTAATCATCTCTGGGATACATGGACATGTCCTAACTAGTATATAGTTAATCAAGAGTAATTAATAATAATAGCAACAATAATAGCTAGCATTTATACAATACTTGAGGTTTTAACAAGCAATCTGCATATATGATCTCATTTCATCTCCAAGACAGTGTTGGAAAGTAGCTAGTATTATTATTCCCATTTTTTAGATCAAGAAACTAAGGTAGACAGAGGTTAACTTGCTTAGGGTCACATAGCCAGTTAGTGTCTAAGGCAGGATTTGAATTTAAGTCTATCCTGGCTCCAAAAGTCTGGTGTGTTATGCATGTCACTATTTAGGAAGCAACCAGATGGTTCATGTAAGTTATACTCCATCACTTTATCTTGCCCTACTTCACTTCCCTACTTACCTTTATACCTTTACCTAATGTCCTGAGTTTCCTGAATCCTTCCACTCACATAAGGACACCTTCCCTGATTGCTATCTCACCAATAAGACTTTCTACTCAGACCTCTGGCAAAGTCTTCATTAATTCAGGATCACCTCCATGCTATGATGAGTCACTGATGTCAGAATTTAGTAGAGGAAGAAGAATGAAAAAGATCAAATTATCCAGTATCAAACTCACATTATATGTAAACTAGTGGATCTGTTCAAAAGGCTGGGAAAATTAATGTTTAAGCTATTTATTATAAAAGAACTGTGAGAATATAATCCCAATAATATTCTGAGATATTGGTAGCTATAAATGGCACAGATTACAGAATATTGGCTTTGGAGTCAAGAAGACCTGAGTTTAAATTTGTCTTTAAGCAAGGTGGCAGATACTAAAGAAGAGTTGGACAAGTGAGGATGAAGGATGGGAGTCAGGTTACTTGTCTTCTCTTAATCTCACTTTCTGTATCTGTAAAATTGGGATAATAGTGTCAACTCACAGACTTGTGAGGATTAAGTGATATGATAGATATAAAGGGTTTTGCAAACCTTAAAGCACTACATAAGAGTTATCTGTTACTATTAATGTTATTGTTATTAGATAAACATTGAAACCCTATTAATTAAGGCACATCCACCTAAGATCATCAGTTGGCTCTGGGAAAACATCATTATTAGTCAAGACTATGTTACATTTAATGCCATAGCAACAATATAATTCTGTCCTTCAATGGAGTTATGATTTCAGCAGTGTAGTTGTTCCTTTCCTGGAGGCAGATATCCCCACCCATGCCTTCTCATCCGATGTGATTCTTATTCATGTCTTTCATGTTAGAGCTTTTGTGCTGATCATGTTCCTGCTGGAAACATGTTGGAGCTCTTTTTAATTTTTTGTGGATACCAGGGGAGCACTAGAGGTCACTAACTCTCAGTAAGTCATTCAATAAGCATTTATTTTTTAATGTTTTTAATAATAGCTTTTTATTTTCAAAATACATGCAAAGATAATTTTCAGCACTGACTCCTACAAAACCTTGTGCCCCAAAATTTTCTCCCTCCCTTCTCTATACTCCCCTCCTCTAGATAGCAAGTAATCCAATATAGGTTAAACATGTACAATTCAATTCTTCTAAACATTTCCACATCTATCATACTGCACAAGAAAAATCATATCAAAAAGGAGACAAATGAGAAAAAAGAAAGCAAACAACAAAAAAGTGGAAATGCTATGTTGTGATCCACACTCAATTCCCACAGTCCTTTCTCTGGGTGCAAATGGCTCTCTTTATCACAAGATCATTGGAGCTGGTCTGAATCATCTCATTGTTGAAAACCCACATCCATCATAATTGATCATTGTATAATCTTGCTGTTGTCATATATATTGATCTCCTGGTTCGGCTCATTTCACTTAGCATCAGTTCATGTAAGTCTCTGCAGACTTCTATGAGATCATCCTGCTGGTCGTTTCTTATAGAACAATAATATTCCATAACATCATATATAATAATTTATTCAGCCGTTCTCCAATTGATGGGCATCTATTCAGTTTCCAGTACCTTGTCACTACAAAAAAAAGAGCTGCAACAAACATTTTTGCACTTATGAGTCCTTTTCCCTTTTTATGATCTCTTTGGGATATAGATCCAGTAGAGACACTGCTGGATCAAGTTTGATAGACCTTTGTTCAATAAGCATTTATTAAGCCATTACTGTATGCCAATCATTTAGCTAAGTGCTGGGGATACAAAAAAAGGCAAAAGACAAGGACTACTCAAGGTGTTCACAATCTTATGGGTCAGATAACATGCAAATGAATTCTTTTTTATCTCACTTATTTAGAAGTGACTGGAGAAAATATAAGCATTATAATAAATTTCTAGACTGCAGGTGGAAGCAGATCAACTATGAAGCAGGGTGGCAGATACCAGAGAAGGGTTGGGCAAGTGAGAGTGAGTGAGAGGAGGTACAGCCTTGCAAAAGGTTTGACCCAGGGTGATTTCAAGATTCTAGGGTATTAGGTCATGTGAGCCAACAGGATTGGTGAGCAATGGTAGACTTGGGCTAGTTTAACTGAAAATATGACAGCAAGACTTTTCATGCTAAGATGGGATTTAATAATAACATATTAATGATATTGTGGTAAAAAGATGTCAGTTGGGACAATGTTTTCTTGAGTTCACCTTTATATTTCATTAGAAATGCTTCTCTGTTGTATTCCTCTAAAGGTCAAATTGTTTTTTGTTTTGTTTTGTTTTCTTAGCTGTCAGCCTTGATAACCTCATCCAATTTCCTTTCTCTGACTTTCTTTGTCATCATTTCTGTTCTCAACATTTCCCAGCACCTCATTATCTGTTATTGCTTATTTATCATGTACTATATTTAATGCTAAGCATGGCATTGTATTGATCAGACCATTATGTTTTTCCAGCTTGCCCTACTATATTCTGATAGTTTTCCACATGAACTCTTCTAAAGTGTTATAGTACAATGCATCTGTCTCTATGTTATCTCCTTAAAGTAAGTTAGACCCATCAGATAACTGTATCTTTCATTCATTCAACAAATATTTATTAAGAAATTGCTATGTGCAAAGCACTGAAATATATCCTGAAAGAAGTATAAATTTGGTAAAATGTAATGATTATCTTCATGGAATTTATTATATTTGTGTTATATCATACTTATGGAGTACTTTCAAGATATATGGTAAGTATATAAATATTAGTAACCATGTACAAATGAAGAAACTGAGGAACTAAGTTAAAGTGATTTACTCACAGTCATATAACTTGGAGCCAAGAAAGAGTTAAGATTCAATCTCAAGCTTTTAGACTGCAAGCTTTCTCATTCAGAAATCAAGGACTTTTTGGGAAACTTGTTAAATTGTGTGTGTGTGTGTGTGTGGTATATGAGAGAGAGACAGAGAGAGAGAGAGAGAGAGAGAGAGAGAGAGAGAGAGAGAGAGAGAGAGAGAAAGAGAGAGAGGGAGAGAGAGAGAGAGAGAGAGAGAAAGAGAGAGAGAGAGAAAGAGTATGTATATGTATGAATCTGACTCCCTCTTTTGGAGGCTTAGAAATTTAATAAAATTTATTACATATAAATGGAAAATCTTCAATATTTTCTCTACTTACTAAGATTTATGCACTGTCACTGACAGGTTTTCCTCCACCTTGGTAAAGGGAATTAACTATGCTAGAACTTTTGTATCTTAAAGTAATCTCATTTCTCATGTGCTGATATGAGAGAGATTTCTATTTTAGGGATTAGTGCTATTGGGAAGTGACTAAAGTTTTTTTTAAAAAAAGAATCATCAATAAAATATTTGTTAAAAACATTTCCAAGAATATTTACTATCGAATCTCCAGACATGTATATCATTTTTCATGCTGTTTTTGTGTATAAAATAGAGAAATATGGATTAAATTAATGGCATATTTCAAACTTGTTATGTATGAGGATTCCTTTTAGATGTCAAAACATTTATCAAAATTTTCTCCCTCCCTTCTCTATACTCCCCTCCTCTAGATAGCAAGTAATCCAATATAGGTTAAACATGTACAATTCAATTCTTCTAAACATTTCCACATCTATCATACTGCACAAGAAAAATCATATCAAAAAGGAGACAAATGAGAAAAAAGAAAGCAAACAACAAAAAAGTGGAAATGCTATGTTGTGATCCACACTCAATTCCCACAGTCCTTTCTCTGGGTGCAAATGGCTCTCTTTATCACAAGATCATTGGAGCTGGTCTGAAGTTTGCCTTCATCACTATGATAATAATCGCACTATTAATAGTCACTTTGTGCTGTCTCCATTTTCAGAAGTAGCCTTCATCCCACTTCATTTTTGTCCACATAAACACGTCCCTTTTCCAGCTCCCTTTTATTTATTATTATTATTATAAATATTATGATTATCCAGCTCTTTCCACATTTGATTGTGAGTCCACAAAGCAGGGACTATTTTGTTAAACTTTTTTTGTATCTCCAGTGCTTAAACACAATGCTTGACACATGGTAAGCATTTAATAAATTCTCTCTCTGTGTGTCTCTGTCCCTCTATCTCTTTCTCTCTTTCTCTCTCTCCCTCTTTCTCTCTCTCTGTCTCTTTTTCCTCTCTGTCTCTTTATCTCTGTCTCTCTGTCTATCTCTCTTTGTCTCTGTGTCTCTCTCTGTCTTTCTATCTCTCTCTGTCTCTCGTGTGTCTCCTGCTCCTCTCTCCCTGCCTTCCTCTCTCTCTTTCTGTCTCTCTTTTCTCTCTTACTAAGAAAATCCATGACAAAACATCAATTTTGAATAAATTTGTATTTTGTTAATATTAACAATAATACATTTTCAAACTGTAATACACATGAGTAAACCATATCATTTGTTCAGCCCACAGAAAATATGTTTGCTTATTTATTTTGCTAAATTATGTCTGGTGAATGATGTTAATTTGTTGGAGCTAAATAAAGGTTGAAATGACAGTGCTTAGAACATAAATGAGTTCCCAGATATGTTAGTATCCTAGGAGTAGTCATGATCCATAGGTTGGGAAACACCAGGTTATTTGATTGCCCACAAAGGAAGATTCAAACATGAAAGTATAGTATTATGAATATACAACTCTTGAATTGAGTTCAATTTGGATTCTATTCTCTGATGTGGTATTCCACGTATTGGACAACATTTGAATAATTGTGTCCAATTTGGGACACCATATTTAAGGAAGGGCATTGATAAACTAGAAAGTGTATAGGGCAGAAGTTTTTTGTGTTATGGATCCCTTTAGTAGTAGATCAGTGAAATCTATGGATACCTCTGAATAATATTTTTGAAAGATTCATAAAATAAAACAATTATAGTGAAATAAAGATGTAATTTTCCTAATCTAAATTCATCAACTTCCTGAAAAATATCCATGAATTCACTCGGGAATCCACAAATGCCAGGCTAAGATGAAACTTACTCTTGAAGAAGCCCATGGTAAAAGATGTTTGGTTCATGTCATATGAAGATCCCTTAAAAGATTTCAGAACAAGGAAAAGGTCCCAGTAACAGCTTTTTCAATGCAGAATATAATGCCCTAGGAGGGAGAATTTTCTTATCTGAGATCTTCAAGAAAAGACCGAACAACTATTTGTTTTACAAGAAATTCTTGGTCTGGCATGGTTTTCACAATCCCTTTAAATTTGAATTTCTGGAATGTACAAAAATTGTGCTAATTGTGAATTTTATTGAAGCCTGAATTACATCTTGTAGTCCATTAGGTTTTCTACTGTTGCTTTTAAGTTATTTCCTAATTATAAATAAGCTTACTCAATGCCACCTATTTTTCAAGGATAAGCTGGGAGGAGTCTCTCTGGGAACAGTGAACATAAAGCACATAGCTGGACAGACAGAGCTGGCACAATGAGCAGACAAGGAATGTGGCAGAAACAAATCAAGGGGACCAAGTAGGTTGCAAGCTTTTAATGAAAGCGTTAATCTTCATTTTGTTATCACATAAATATATTTTAGAGTATTAGTGTCTGAAATAAAATACTTAAAGAAAAATAAACACATTGATCAAACCTCAAAAATAGTTCTTATTCTTCCCCACATCTCCCTGCCAAAATTAGTTTAAATTTACATTGAATATACTCTGTACTTACCTATATATGTATTGTATTCCTCAAGAAAAATGTAAGTTCTTTTAGGGTATGATGGTTTGTTTTTGTAGGCACAGTAGTTTACAAATAATTCATATTTAATGATTGTAGAACTATGTGTAATATGCTTAAATGGAAGAAATAATATATTTTTGAGGCACTTAAGTGACTTGCTCAGAGTCACATAGCTAGTAAGTGTTTGAGGCTGGATTCAGGCTCTTCTGATTCCATGGCCAGTGTCATTTTATTGTTTAAAAATAAATATTCTTTTTATTATAAGATCACGTAATGAGAGCAGGAAAGGATTTTATACCTTCATTTTACAAATGAAGAGACTGAGTTTCAGAGAGGTGAAGTGGATTGCCCAAAGTCATACATATTCTTAGAGGTAAGATTTGAATCCAAGCCTCAGACTCAAAATACTGTAATCTTTTCCATTGTCAGGCACCATTCATAAACTCATTGATAAAGATGAACATTTCAACAGGCAAAGAACAGAAGCAAGAATTTCATACGAAACAGTAAGCTTCCATTTTATAGTTTATTTTTTAAGCATAGAGTAAATTGTACTGCTTGTCCATGCTTCCCATCTGCATTTCTTTTTGTGATTTTTTTCTCACTGTTCCTTGATATTTATTTTTTTCTTTTTTAAAATAATTAATTTTCTAAGCATAGTAGTAAAAATTCATTCCAATTCTAAGTTTTTTTCCCCTTGAATCAAATAATTGTTCCAGTTATAATCAAAGGACCTATATAATGTTTTTATAAAATGATCTTATAATGTGGGAAAATATATAATAATAAGCTGTGACCCATATTTGTCAGTAGGTAAATTTAGTGATCTTAGCTAGGGTTACAATTAGGGGCTGGAATCAATGTGAATACATAGACCTTTTAGGGTGTGACCAAGTTTAATTTTTTTGTTGTTCAATGGTCACTGTTGTCCTTAAGTTGTTATTTTTATTTTCTTTTGTTTTCTGAAAGAAAATATATGAGGTTTGACTACAAAGTAATGAGATTAATTTGGCACAGCCACATGAGAAATGATGTTTATTATAACTATACCATATACAGGATCTGTAGGTTTCCTTTGTTTTTTTTCCCTCATGTTTATCTATGTTTTTGTTATGATTCTCTCGCCCTAATTCTGTAGAGCATAGGAAAAAATTTCCTGTGTGGCACTCAATATTTCTAAGACTTTGGCTGTTTCTGGTGAGGCTCCATGCTATTTTGAGGTAAGTTACATCCCAGAGCTACATTATAGGCCCCATTTGTGAAAATTATACCAAATTCCCAGATATGTGGTAAGTAGTTGCTGGTAAAAATGTGATCCTAATGCTTTTCATAATTGATGTTTTTAAAACCAGATAGAATTCAGACCATGCTGCATCCCATCCTCCTCCCCACAACTCCCAATAAAGGACTTTAATGGTAATGATAGATTCTGTATTTTATGAGGTTTTGTCCATCTAATATTTAGATGTTCTTTCATTTAAAAAAAAATCTCTATATATTTCTACAGCTTTAGAATCCTTTCTCCATGCTAATATGTAAAACATAATCTGACATATGCAGACTGACTTTCTGAGTAGAGCTCCCAGAAGGTATTTTGTGACTGATTCTACAAAGAATGTTCCTTATTAGTGCTCTGTGACAGTGTGCAAAAGAGCACATCGTTGCATTTGTCTGCTTCCTTTATTCAGTAAAACTAAAGATTAAATAAGGCATTTCTCAGGGCAATTCACAGATTATTCAGTTTGCCTGTGGTATAACTTTGAAAATAGCATTTTCTCAATATTTGCCCATGCCTACATAAATAATATATTGTTTGGCCTTAATCAAGAATCTCTACCTACTCATCCAGACTAATAAATGCTTAGGGCCGAGATAAAGTTTCAGAAAACAAAGGCCCTGTTTCTGTGATCTGACTCATGCAAAAATAACCATTGACTTTTACTGGAGTCAGAGGGAGTTTGTCAGACATCCAGAATCAAACTCATAGTTATATAGGAGAACATAAAATACAAGTGAAATACCAATGCCAACCTGTACCATGGAGGTTGGTAAAGTACTTTGGATGATTTAGGATTTCCCGGGCCTTCAAGGGTTGTTTTTATGATTAATTAAGTAGCTTCTACAAAGACATTTAGTTTCCTGGTGGGAAAAAAAAAAGTATTAATAGACACACATGCATACTTAGCAGTTTTATTATTTAAAATATTATATAATAAGAAGTCATTTCATTATATGAAATATTATACAATAATAGTAGGGTAAGATCGATAGTTTTATTGTATGAAATATTATATAAATAGTATAATAACACTGTGTAATTATCTGCGTAAATAGCACTGTGTAATCAAGCAGTTGTTTTTCTCTATAATTAGTTTATGGTTAATATAGTTGAACAAGAACTGTATTTGAAATGAGTATGGCTTCTAAAATTGTGCATTGGCAGCTAAGGGTCCTCTTTATTCCAGGGGAAAAAAAGTAACAGTCTTGACTTCTAGCAAGGAGAGAATGCATTATTCCCTGACATAGCCTTTTCCAATTTTAGGTAGTTCTGGTTTTAAGTAAGGTTCCCCTGAAATCAAGACTAATTTCTTCTTCTTCTTCTTCTTCTTCTCCTTCTTCTTCTTCTCCTTCTTCTTCTTCTCCTTCTTCTCCTTCTCCTTCTTCTCCTTCTCCTTCTTCTCCTTCTTCTCCTTCTTCTCCTTCTTCTCCTTCTCCTTCTTCTCTTTCTTCTCCTTCTTCTCCTTCTTCTCCTTCTTCTCCTTCTTCTCCTTCTTCTTCTTCTTCTTTTTTCAATTTCCATCTATATTCTTAGCTCTGACTTTCATAGCTAAACAGAACAAGTCAAATCCTTCTTCCAAGTGTTAGCTGCACACATACTTGAAAATAGTTCTCAGATCCCTCCAAAGTCTTCATTATACTCTTGCTGGGTAAAGTTGTGAAATGACATCATGTGGAAAAAATGAAGGAATAAGAATAAGTGTGAAAGAGATTTAAATTGTTTTGAAAATAAAATATTTGGGAAGAAATGAGTTTTTTAAGAATAGCTCAGTTTTAGTCAATAAAAGGGAGGACTTTGTTGGTTTCCTTGACTTTGAATACATTCTCCAAAACTTCTATATTTTTAAAAGTTGGTAAAGTCATAAGGGAAGTGGTATGGCATAATTAGCATTAATGTCAGCAATACCTCCTAGTCTTGACTTATACTTTTTGGCTATATAGTCCTAGTCTTAGTTCATTCTTCATCTTTCAATGCTCAGGCACCTTTCCATGTGTATAAGGTATTGATAACATTAATCTCCATGCAATGACCTCACAGATCTGATACTGGGAACATTAAATATATATTATCATGGAATAGTGTTTTTATTAAAAAAAATCTTGAATCAAAAGCAGATAAAAGATATTTACTATAAAATGTATTCCTAAAGGAAAAGACTTTAGGCTAGTTTTTTCATGATCTCTTTCTCATGATTTTATAGGCCTGGTGTAGCTTACGGACCCTTATTTAGAATGATGTATTAAATGGATAAAATACGCAGGAAGTGGAGCAACTAGATGGTGCAGTGGATGGAGCGCTGGCACTCAAGTCAGAAGGACTTGATTTCAAATGTGGCCTCAGACACTTAACACTAGCTATGTGATCCTAGGCAAGTCACTTAATCCCAACTGCTTTGCCAAAACAAAAAACAAAAAATATAGGAAGTGAAATTATGTTAATTAAATTATATCAAAGTACAATTAATGTATATATAAATAGATGATACTTAGCTGTTTTATTATTTAAAATATATGATAAAAAGGTCATTTCATCATGTAAATATACAATAATAGGGTAATATTGACCATTTTATTGTATAAAATATTATGTAAATAATATTGTGTTATTACAGTTGATGGGGCAGCTAAGTGGTACTAGGCATAAAGTCAGGAAAACCTAGTTTAAATCCACCCTCAGATATTTACTAGGTAGATGACCCTGGGTAAATTACTTAACCCTTATTATATCAGTTTACTCATTTATAAAATGAGCTGGAAACGAAAATGGCAATCCACTCCAGTATCTTTGTCAAGAAAAAGCCAATTGGGGTCAAAAAGAATTGGACAAGATTTAAATAACCCAACAACAATAATATCAATTGATATGTATGTATAAATATTTCCATATGTTGATATATGTATATATAATACATAGATACATACATACATATTATTTTATATTTATGTGTGTGTATGTGTGTAGTTTACAGAAACCAGGTTAAGAATCTTTTCCTTCCAGGAAAATTGAAATTGTCTGTTGATGTCTTTAGGTAAAGTGAAATGTTCTTCAATATAAAAAGAACTTTCCTTTTGAGAGACTTCACTTTATGAACCCACAGTACTTTCTGATTTAGATTCTGAATTGCTTGTTAAGGAAAGAAGTTTTTAAAATCACTTTCCATTGCACTATGTATTCTATTTCTATAGTGAAACTGTCAGTTCATTTAAATGTTTATCAGTTTTTTTTCAGCTTTTCCTACACAAGCTTAGTTTACCTTCCTTGATATTTAGACTGCACATCTGTACTTCATATGCTTTCAAGAACATCATCTAGAAAAGTTTCCATACTCTTCACAGAAGTTATAAATACATTACAGCTTCTCCCTTTGAAGTAATTAATGAAGAATATTAATTTAAAAAAACCCAACAACTGTAAAATGTAATATTTTAACAAAGGAAAGTTTCTAAACCAGAGAATATTAACACAATAAAAGTTATATGGAAATTGTTGTGATATCCTATCATAAATTGACATTTAACTGATGATGAAAGAACTTTTATATAGGTACTTTAAAATCTCAGTGTATCTAAATCAAGATTATGGTTATTCCCTTTACCAGGACCCATCCAATACTTCCCAGTTCACATGTTTCTGGTCCATGCTTTCTTGTAGATCTTTGATAGTGAATCTATTGGACACATTTAAAGCTTTCCTGTGATTTGTCCAGTATTTCTGTGGATACTGGTGCAATATTATGAGAGTTGATCCCAAAACTTGAAAGAGTTATGAATTTAAAACTGATCCAGATTATTGCCTAGTGATGAATAAAAGTCAAAGTAAAATGATCTTGGTTAGATTTTTGTCTTTCTGCCTTTAAACAACCCTCCCAAAAAGCTTAAATGAGTTGGCTGTTGTCCCACAGTCACGTGGTCATCATAACCAGTACTAGAAAGCAGTTCTCTTATAATTAACAACAATGTACAAAATGGTCATAAAACAGGAGACCTTATTTCTAGTCCCAGGTTATTTTCTGGATTTTGGTATGTTCTCAAATATATCACAGAATCTCAGATTCAGAAGGAAGGAAACAAGCATTTATTAGGTGCCTACTATTTGTGCTTTATAACTATTCATTTGATCCTCACAACAATCCTAGGAGTTAAGTGCTACTGTTGTCCTCATTTTATTGAGGAGAAAACTGAAGTAAAAAGAGGTTAAATGATAGTCACTCCGCTCTCAGCATTTTTATACACTGTGTTATCAGGCTAGTCTATTTGAATAAAATTCTTTTCTATAATATACTTGATTAGTAGTCATCCTGTCCTTGCCTGAATACTCCAAGGATAAAGAATCTACTGCCTCATAAGGTATTTCCCTAATTTTAGGGAAGTTTTCCTTAAATTACTTTTTCTGTGACTATCACCAAATTATTCTGGCTCTTCCCTCTAGGGCCAAGAAGATCAAGACTAAACACTCTTCTATATGACACCCTTTGAATATTTGGACATTACTTTCATGTCACCCTTGAGATTCTTCTAGGCTAAAATCTTCAGTTCTTTCAACAATTACTCATGTAGTATAAAATCAGATCCTCTCACTGTATCAATTGCCTTCCTTTGGATTTTCTACAGCTATTTCTTTCTGTCACTACCTGCTAGATCAAAAGTTCCTTAATTTGTGTATTTGCGCCTGGAACTTCTTTGGCACTTTTGCAAAGCCTATGGAATCCTTTCTCAGAATGTTTCTATTTAATTTTAGGAAATGCCAAATATTATTAAAGGTTGGGAAAAATAAAGAATCTTTTTCCCCTTTCATGTCCATAGATACCCTGAAATCTATCGATGAACTTTAGTACCCCGAATTACAAACTCCTGCTTTAGAAAATAAAAAAAGATGATGGAATTAGGTCCCAAAGAGTTTTTGTTGTTTTTTTTTTTTAATTTTAAATGGGATGTCTTACACAAAGATAATATCAAGTTGATTTATTGTAGTTCTAGCTGCTTCTAGTATACTACCACTTTCTCTATTTATTTTTTGAGATCCTTTCATGTTCTACTTCCTTGAAGTTTAATAAAGGCTTGTTGAGATTCTGCTTTAATTTTACCTGTATGAAATTATATACTGGGATATGGATACATTTCACATCGTAGACAAGACAAATACCAAATGAGCATATAATAGCTATAAATAGTAATATCATAAGTAAATTACTGGAGCAAACAAGAAATTACCTTTCAGATCTAGGAAGAGTTCATAATCAAACAAGAATATTAAAAGATTAAACAGATAATTTGTTTACCTAAAATTAAAATTTGTTCACACAAACCAAAAATAAAGCAGCCAAAATTATAAAGGAAACTGGTAACTGGAGGAAAAAATCTTAGCAACAATTTTTTTATGATAGGGTCTCTTTTCTAAGATAGATAAGGACTGATTCAAATTTATAAGAAAAAGAGTTATTTCCCAATTAATAGTCAAAGATATGAACAAGTAATTTCCACCAGAAGAAATCCAAATTATCAATAGCCATAAGAAAAAATGCTCCAAGTCACTAATGATTAGAGAAATGCTAATTAAAACCACTAAGGTGCCATCTCACACCCAGCATATTGTCAAAAATAGTCAGCCCCAACCTCCTTGGATGACAAATATTGGAAGCTTTGCAAGAATAGAGGCACATTCACATATTGTTGTAAATCTATGAAGTGGTCCAGGTATTCTGGAAAACAATTTAGAACCATTTCCACAAAAGTTACTAAACTGTGCTTTCTCTTACAAAAGGCAATAAATAACTATTTATTAGGCTTATACTTTGAAAAGATCAAAAAAAGAAGATCGATAGATAGAAAATGTAACAGCAGCTTTTTTCAAAGTAGCCAAAATCTGGAAACCAAAGGAATGCTCACTTGTTGGGGAAGTAGCTGAACCAATTATAGAATATGAATGTCATTGCCCTTTAAGAAATAATAAAATGGACAGAATGAGGGAAATCTTAGATCTGTGGGAATTGATGCAGAGAAAAGAAGAAGAGTTTGTGTAACAATTACATGATAAACAACTATAGACAAATTTAAACCTCGATCAATTTAGTTATAAACCGTGATTTCAGAGGACCCTTTCTATCCCTACTTTTAAAACATACCTTTTTCACTGTCCCATCAAGGAACTTTCCTCCATTCCTGGAACCTCTTCAGTCCTAAAACATTCAACCATCCCTTTGTCCTTTTAAGAGTGGAGTCTATCTCTGTAAGACCTGCTCTCTTCTCCCATTGATTACTTCTTTCTGGGGCTGACATTTTTAGAGAGACTTAGACTGGCCTTTATTCTCTTATAAGCCCTATTCTTAGCTTCTGGACTTTAAAACGATGTCCCTGTACCAGGTATCTTCATTCTCCATCATATTCTGTCTGATAGTCCCCCTTTGTGTATTATTCTCTACCTACCTCCAACCCCATTAGAATGTAAGCTCCTTAAGGACTAGAATTATCTTTCTTTTTGCTTGTATATATATCCACAGCCCTTAACACAGAACCTGGCACTTAAATAACTGGTTCCACAGAAAGATAATGGACTTAAAACTCAGAATGAAACATACATTTTTGGACATGTTCATGAAAGAATTTGTTTTAACTGACTTCATATTTGGATTTTCTTTTTCATTTTTCTGTTGTTATTAAATTGATAAAAGGAGCAGGAGGAAGAAAAGATAAGTGCTTGTTAATTGGAAAGAAATTAAATTAAATTGAAGCCCCAGATTTTTTTTTCCTGAATCTTTTCCTGACACAGTGAAGTAAGCTTTACCGTTATTGATGTTTCCTTTTTATGCAAGGGAAAACTGAGGCTTATTGAGAGGTTAACTGATTTGACAAGAGTAACACATTTATAAAGAGTCACCAAATATCTACTACCTAGCTAAGGAAAAGTTGGGGAAAAGGGGTTTGTGAATTATATATTTGTTTTACTTCCTTTTGTTTTTGCACACCTTGAGCCTTCAAAGCTCTGGGTCCTTTGCATTTGGCCCTGAGGCTGCAGGTTGGATTCTCATAAATTCAACCATTTAATGCACATTTATTGAATAAGGAAATGATTTAAGCCTTGTATACACAATGAAAAAATGTCAAAGAAGAAAATTCAATGGTTGCATTAAAGAAAGATATAATGGGAGAATTTATAGAAAACCATGAATTCACCTAAAAATGAGAAAGATTATGACTAAAATTTTTTTTTGGATTTTTCGGATTTCTATTTTTTAAATTTTCTATTAAACCTTTTTATTTTCAAAACATATGCATGGATAATTTTTCAACACTGACCCTTGCAAAACTTTGTATTCCTAATTTTTCCCCTCCTTCCCTTCACCTCCTCCCCTAGATGGCAAGTAATACAATATATGTTAAACCTATGCAGTTCTTCTATACATATTTCTACAATTATCATGCTATACAAGAAAAGTCAGATCAAAAAAATGAGAAAGAAAACAAAATGCTAGCAAACAACAACAAAAAGAGTAAAAATGTTATGTTATGTTCCATACTCAGTTCCCACAGTCCTTTCTCTGGGTGTAGATGGCTCTTTTCATCACAAGATCATTGGAATTGGTCTCAATCATATCATTGTTGAAAGGAGCCACATCCATCAGAATTGACATTTGTATAATCTTGTTACCATGTACAATGATTTCCTGGTTCTGCTCATTTCATTTGGCATCAGTTCATGTAGGTTTCTCCAGGCCCCTCTGAAATCATCCTGCTGGTCATTTCTTACAGAACAATAATATTCCAAGACATTCATATACCATAATTTATTCAGCCACTCTCCAATTGATGGGTATCCATTCAGTTTCCAGTTTCTTGCCACTACAAAAAGGGCTGCCACAAACATTTTTGCACATGAGGGTCCCTTTCCTTCCTTTAAGATCTCTTTGGGATATGAGCCCAGTAGAAACACTGCTGGGTAAAAGGGTATACACAGTTTGATAGCCCTTTGGTCATAATTCCAAATTGCTCTCCAGAATGGTTGAATTAGTTATGACTAAAAATTATGAACAGTCTTAAATAGCACATTGCAGTTTTTAAAAGCATCTACACAGAATCCCACTTTAGCTTCTTAGCTCTATAAAAGAAGAGTTCTCTAGTCATTACTAGCCCATTTTACAGAAAAGGAAATTGAAACACAGAAATTAAGTAATTTTACTATAGTTACATAGCTGCTATGAATTGAGAGCCAAGATTTTGAACTTTTGATTCCAAGGCCTGTATTTTTTCCTTATGCCAATATAACTAGCATATTAAAGAAAAGGCTATAATTGTAATGAATCATTTCATTTTTAAACTTTAAAAATTCCTGGGAAGTTATAATATTCACAGAAGTTATTTAGTATTTTGTTATCTGCATTTCACTAATTTTTCCTCACTCAAGAATAGCTATAGATACTAAAGAAATCGATCTGTGATATTTTTGTTGTTGTTCAATCTTTTTTCAGTCATGTCCAACTATTCATTTAGGCAAAGATACTGTAATGGTTTACTTCTTCATCTCATTTTACAGATGAGTAAACTGAGGCAAATAGTGTTAAGTGACTTGTCCAACATCACATGGCTTGTGTCTCAGCACTCTACCCATTGTGTCACCAATAAACACTCTTTGATTATAATTATTATCTTTACTCAAAATTATCTAAGCTCATGATTTGTAGTTAATTTTGTGCCTATTCACAGAAATATTCAGAATTTAACAATGAAATACAAATGCATTCTATTCTCGTGCTCTCTGAGAATATTCTCATGTCCTTTTAACTACCTACTCTATTCCTTTTTGTTGTTTTTGAGTCATTTCAGTCATGTCTTTTTGTGACTCTTTGTGACTCCAGTTTTCTCCTCAAGATATTGGAGTGGTTCTGCATTACCTTTTCCAGCTCATTTTACAGATGCGGAAACTGAGGCAAACATGGTTAAATGGCTTGCCCAGGATCACATATCTAGTAAGCATGTCATCCTGATTCCCGAGATGGTTATACCACCTCACTGCCCATTGGTCCTAGTAGCTTCTATTTATTCTACAAGACTTCTTTGCAACTGAGTCTATCTGGCCCAACCTGGAAGGGAGCCTTCTTACAGGCTCATCATTTCCACCACTCACTGAAACAGGAACTTGGACTTTTTCCATTTCCAATCTAGACAAGTTTTCCCCCCTTCAGCAAACTGAGGGGTGTGTTTGTGTGTTCTAAGGGGTAGAGATGGGAATAAGCTCAATGTGAAATTTAATACAGGTACTGGATTGGTTTAGGTCAGTGCATTTCAGAACTCAAGAGATCTACTAGTTTAGGTGGGGGACTAAAGATGCATTAACTCCATGTCTGGGACCCCTTAAATTTTTATGGTTAATACTGAGTGTCCCTCCCCCCAACCACATTCACTTAGCGAATCTACAAAATTACTATATTAGATACAAGGTACCCTCATGTGTTTGTGCCTCATGTGTCAGTAATGATGCTTTCTGCATTCTTTCCTCTGGTGCTCTCTATTTCTTTTGAAGGAACTAAACATCTATGGATTTCCTCCTTCCTCTTTATATACACTAGATATATTTTCCCTTTTCTTTGATTTGAATATTTTTTAAATAACATTTTTTTCTAAATCTATTTTTTATCTATTCTCGTTTGGAGTTCTCTTCGATCTTTTCCAGAATTCCTTCCCAAATCTCTAATTGTAGATATCCCTACATACTTCTTATCTTCCCTTTCATATTTTAGTGCTTTATATATTCCTTCTCATCATTCATAGCATTACCTTGACAGGAATAAGAACAATAAAGTAACATTTCCTTGGCCAAAGCTTTAATTTTTGAGTCTCTATTTTGATGGGACTTTTAACAACTTGCATCTGATTTTAAATAAATTCTGGAAAGTAAAGAGACTTTATAGATGCTCTCAAACAGTATAGGAATTTGTTGTATTTTTAGAAGAAAGAGTGATACAATAAATTACAATTCATCACTTCAGAGGCAGTTGGATGGTGCAGTGGATAGAGCACCAGTCCTGAAGTCCGGAGGACTTGAGTTCATGTCCTCAGACACTTAATACTTCCTGGCTGTGGGAGCCTGTACAAGTCACAACCCCAAATGTCCCCAAACCTTTCCAAAAAATATTGCTCAGTTCCAAGCTTTACTCTGACTTTTATTAGTTATGTATCCTTTAACAAATAACTTGGTGATTAACCTTATTAGTAAAATGAGAAGAAAATATATGCTGCCCACCTTATATGTCATTCTGAGAAGGATATTCTTTATAAATGTCAAAGTGCTATATAAATATGAGTTATTAACAAATGACCATCCAACCTCAGCTGAGATGGACTCAGCTTCTGCTGACAGAAAGCTCAGTATATTATAAAGAAGCCCAATTCATTGTTGCTAATGTAGATAATTTTCTCAGGATGATAAGAAAATCTATAGGTTTAATGATTCCAACTTCTCACTTTAAAGAATGTAAGTTCTTAGCTGCCATTCTTTCCTCCTATAATTCATTCTTTTTCTCCATTCTCTCCCTTATTTCTCACAGTATCTTTTTGATTTCTAGGCCAAATGAGATTCTAAAAATAACAATTTCAATGTTCAGATTGAGGGCATGATCTGTAAAAGGAACAGCTTATTTTTTTTAATTCAAAATATAATTCAGTGATAAAACTTTGGATGGAAGCTTTTAGGTGGCAGTAAATCTTTAGAGTTCAGTAATAAGCCTTTGAAAGTACTGGTTTTTGAGGGAGACACTTCCTGATTAACGGTGCAATATCAATTATATAAAACTGCAATGCTGTGATATTTTCAGAATTTAGAATAATTTGACATTATGACATGACCTGCTGTGAAGTGTGATAATGAGCTGCCAAGTGTCATAAAATGCCATGAGGAGGGAAAAAAAAAACAATCCTTTACATTTAGGCCAAAAAAAGTCCACCCCTACACCTTTACTTAAATTTAAATGTGCTTTCTTGAGCACTGTGAGCATCCACAAGCACATGCTTGACTTACAGGAAATGAATAGTCTCATCTTTTTTACTTTTATAAATCAAATATGAATGATGTAAATCAAATTTCTAGAAGAAAATCATAGTCTCTAGCAATAATTGGGGGAAAATATATGTCTAAGAAATGAGACATTTAAAAAGATATGGATTTTTCTTTTCATACTCTTGAAGAAGAGTCCTGGGAATGTAGTTATGACTTTCAGAAAATTATACTTTCCTGAATATTAGATGACAGACACTTGTCTGGGTCATTAAGAACAATCCAGGCCATTGGAGGTGCAAAGCTATGATGGATAAAAGACAGGATCACTCCACTGAGTTTTAATTTCCCTATCCCAAAAAAGTGCATATCTTTCCTGCCCTCAACCTCCTTTTGAAAAATGGGACATAGTAGTATTATATATACAAAATTCATAAAACAATAAGCAGATGTAAGAGCTTAGAAATCAAAATAGGAAATTAAGAGAACATTAATAACATAGACAACTGTATAATAGGCATTTGATGGTGACTTGAGGTATATCTAATGCTATTCAAGAGCCTCATTCTTGAGAACTAATTGTTAAATTTTCAGTGTGAGCATTGACACTTTGGAATTCAGCCAATTAGGGCCTGATGTATTATCAAGACTTAAGAAAATGATAAGGAAAATGTTAATAATTCAGATTAAGTTTAAAAGTGTTTCCTGTGTATATTCTATCCCACTTCCCTATCCTGAGAGATGATTGTTAAAAATTCAGCAATACATGTCTGGACCATACAGCTTTGGGGGCAAGAAAACCTCAATTCAAATACTCTCTTTGACACATGCTAACCTCAGTATAAGACTCATAGATAATTCATTAACCTCTCTGACTCAGAGAGTTCGCTATGATTATAAATTACAAACAAATTGACCATCTGCTTAAATAAAGGGAGTTTCTTCCCTGGAAGTTTCCTAAATGAATGAATTAATAGGTCTGGATTTTTTTAAAGTATATTTTAACTCACAACTTTGATTTTTTTTTTCAATTAGTGCTATTATTCATTAGCATGATTAATTCAATGTTCTTATTACACTTTGAAATTATTTAATTCAACAAATGCTTTTTGAATTAAGGGAACAGAAGAGCGTTTTATTCGTGTTTTGCTTAATAAATAGATTTTGTCAAAGAAAACTCACTAACTTCCTAGTGATCACACTATTGAGATGAGTTACAAATCTAAATCTCTCCTCTAAACTTCCTTCAAAAGTCTTAGTTATGCATCTTTCACTTATGGACCTTTCCACTTGGAAGTTCCTCTATTAGCTTAAGCTCATCATCTTCCCTTGAAAACCTATTTCTCATGATTTGTCTATTTTTATTGAAACGATGCATACTTGGAAACCCATGTCCTGCTCTCTCATCTTCAATAACCAATCAACCATTGCCTTTTGTTGATTATGCCTTAGCTTCTAAAATCCAACCCTCTCTTTTGTCTCTATAGCCATCAGATGAAGATTGTATGCATCTCTTCACTCCCATTCCTTTAAAAAGATTTCCTAACTCCCTATTTCCAATCATTTCCTCAACCCATTTGCCTCTCTATTCACAATCCATCTTGGATGCCACTAGCAGAAGCAGTGTGATACAATTTAAGAAGGGCAAGAGCGTTTAGTCAGCAACCTTGAATTCACATCCCCACCTTTGACAGTACTTGCCTCTGTGATCTTGGACTTCTCTAGTTGTCGGTTTCTGAATCTATAAAATTAAAAATAGATAAATCTTAAGTTCCCTTTTAATTCTACACAGATGATCATATATTTTTCTAAAACATGACCTTATCATGCTATTGCTTGGTCCACAGACATTCACATAAATATTACTATAAGGTAAAAAATGATATTTAAGACCCTCTAGGATATGGAGTCCACTTATCTTTAAATTTCCTTATGACCTATTATTTCCCATATGCATTCTCTAATCTAGTCAAACAGGTATACTCATTGTTTCCCCTTCTAGCCATTGGGCATTTCCATCCTCATGAGTTTGCTTATGTCAATGCCCCCACTTGGTTTACCCTCCTTTATCTTCTCTATCTAGTACACAAGACTAACTTCTAATTTAATGTGCATTGCCTAAGCCCAGGTTTGTTTACATCTTATTTCCAGAGTTAGCATTTAACTACTCTGAGAGCAATACTTATTATTTCCTTTGTATTTTAGCTATAGTGCTTATGATTTTGCCTTTCATGTAATACAATAATTAATGAAAATTATATTTTATTTTAATTTAACTGAATTGAATTAGTTGGCCCTTTATCAAGTTATCTAAAATAAGTTTGTCACTCCCTGTCTCTGTTGCTCCTAAGATCACCTAATTCCTCCGCAAGATTTTTACAAACAAGTTTGTATTCTAAACTTGGCATTCTCTTTGACAGCCATCATTCTGCTTTTGGCAAGCAGATTGTTGGCTGGGGCAATAACTCTTCTAGTATCTTTGCTAGGGAAGTTGATTTACCTTGTTTCATAGTTATAGTTCATATTATTGGCTGCTCTTTTATTAATTTACCATCTGGAGGATTCAGTGGCTTGTTTAAATAGATCAGATTGAAGTTCATTAAATTTCATGTCTTTTCATCTCTCTTTCTTCTTTTACTAAGATATTGATTGGTTGCCCTGCCTATAATCTCTCTGTTGTGATCCATCATTATCCATACAACTGCCAAATTAACAAAGCTAACGAATAATTCTGACCATGTAACTCCCTTGCACAGAAACATCCAATGTCTTCCGATTGCTTCTAAGATAACAAGACAAATATTTTGGAGGTTGGAAGTGCACTTAAAACTTTTCCATTTGACTCCTGCTTTTCTTCTATATATCAGGAACTTCTCTCATCTTAATATTTTTCTTAGACTGTATTCTAAACCGGAAATGTAGTCCCTCCTTAACTCTACCTTCCTGATTCTCTAGCTTCCCTCTAAGGTTGCCTCTCTTGCTCCTTCCCATTCAAAACCTTCCCTAATCTCTCCATGCTACTAGTGCTGTCACGATAAATTGTATTCACTTTATGTATTTGTATTCATTTTATGTGTATACAATGTGATAGATAGATAGATAGATAGATAGATAGATAGATAGATAGATAGAT